>JAAAYG020062796.1:0-41229 GCA_009936455.2 Tomocerus minor
GGACATGTTCGTCAAAAGATAAATGTTATGCAAAAGCTATTGCGGTTAAATCTCTTAATGCAATTAAGTAGGTAACCTAAGAATTCCTCTTTGAATATTGCATTAAGCCGTCACATCGACCACATAACCAACGAGAGACCTTTCGTGGGATTCTTAGAAGTACATAAATAACTTGAGATATCTCTGTCTTGTCTTGTATGTCTTTCTAAAATTCCACCTTTGCTTTATCACTGTAAAGCTGTACACAACGAAAAACTTAATATGGCCCCATGATTAAAATATTATAAAGAATATCCAACCAAATTATAGAGTTAGCAGTTTCTTGAGGGAATGAAGATTCAATAATATTAATGACATTTATATACTTGGAAAACTGTTTTCGCATGAAACTGTCCTTCACAGTAATAATAAGAATCTTAAAATCCCGACCACTTTTAGAAGTGGGTACCTACGGTATAAATTCTGCTCATATATATTACTGCTATCATAAATTTCAAATAATAACACGGATGACATAATGTTATTTTCATACTTATTATACAATGTTCATTTTTTTCTCCGATTTTTTATGATACTCACTTATTAGAGGATTCTGATAATCTAAAGTAAGATGCACTATATCACATATAGTTGTAATCAGAAAGTATGTATGCATACCCAAATGGCTGTATTAACAAAATCTTTCATTGTGCTTGGGAAAATTAAGCTGTGGGTATTTTGAAACTGGACCAGGTTAAGGGTATAATCATGTCATGCATCTATTTTTTACCTTATGGCAATAAAAATGAAGCATAAGTTGTTCTAAGACAAAAATTATCTTAAGGTAAATAAGGTAAATAAATGAATCACGGTAAAAATCAAGATGCTATGCTAGCACAACAATATTATCAAACTCTACCTGTGAATCTTAGCTATAATTAAGAGCCTTTAAAAATGACAGTATCAAAAGTAAGAGCTGGCTGTTTATATCCGTAAATGACAAAAACTGTTGGTTGGTACATTGTTTTCCTAGTAATTCCGTCTAGTTAGGTAATAACTTTTTAGTTTGTTCGTGGGAATTACTGGGAACTGTACTCACGGAAACATTACTTGTTCGATTTAGTTCAGTAAAAGAATCTGCTTTCAGATACTCTACTACCACTACATAAATTATAAATGCTCAAAGTGGTTTGCCTTGTAGTCCACTACTCTCTTCTTTTTGCTCTTTCTGACACAATCTCCATGATTTTAAAGAGACTGCTAATATCGTTCATATGATGTACATTTATCTTCATGAAATCACAGTAACTACAATAGGTACAATAGGTTATAGGTGCCCAGAGGTACATTCAGTATACCACATTAAATGCGTTCACTTAGTATGAAGTTTCCAATGTATAGTTATCCAACCGGGAGTGTCGATACCTTGCTTAATAAGATTTCCAAATGACTAGCTATGCCATGCAAAAACTCCTTATATAATTGCAGACGAATATCACAACAATATCAGTAGCGTTCATTTCGTCATCCTCTGTTAGTAGAGTTCATTGTGATTGCAAGGTCTCAATAATTACATGTACATTAAAAATAAATAAGCCAATACTTGAATGTGTTGTTGTTACATCATTGATTTGACTGCACATGCAATTTTATTTCACCCATTCATTTGTCAAAGCGTTCCTGATGTTTAACATAGTTTTTTTCTTTGCATATCTTAAATAACATTCTAAAGAATTGGTGCGCCGCCGGTCGACTAGTTACATACTTTACAAGTGCTAAGTTTTTGAAAACTAGGTTCATTAGATATAGATATAATTTTTATATTTTATAGTCTTTGCAAACATTTCAAGGCATTTACAAAAGTACCCAGTGTTTTATAGAATTTTTCCCTCGCTTGAATCCTTTGCAGACCGGTACAATTACAACAATGATAAGGATAACAATAGCAAAGTCGTTAGTCGCTATTGTTAAAAACAATAATATTTATTAAATAAATTATGTGATAATATTCGAAAGAAAATCCAGAAAAGTGGAGGTGACTAATTATAGTAACAAAATGTCTTCGCAAGTGCCAGCATTAGAAAACTTTTTGAGGGTGCTCAGGAGTTTTATTCCTGTAATTCCAATCCCAGTGCAGATTTTTGCTCAAGCTACAACGTTTATGCCATTTGCTGTAGTAGCCATTGCTTCGTTTATGTATTATTTAGATTATAGTGCGTCTGCCACTTCAGCAGTATTTAAACTGTTTACTTCCTCCCAAAATCTTGGCGACGAAGAATTCGATTTCATTGTCGGTAAGGCTAAACGTTTTTAAAATAAATCCGTTCTAGCTAATTCTGTTTATAGAGGTTTGGATTTAAAAATATTTCATTTATACAATATGATTTCCCATGCAGCAAAAATATCCATTGAGAATATTTTGGAAATATCATTATTTAAAAATTTAATAGCATTGTTATCATGGGGTAAATAAATTTTACTCTACATTTTCTGGAAAAGTCGGAGGTGGGTCTTCTGGAGCTGTCGTGGCTTCTCGACTGTCAGAACACTTCCGAGTTTTATTATTAGAAGCTGGAGGTGATCCAAATCCATTGACATACGTTCCTTTGTTAGCCTCTTTTCTAATTAATCAACCCCTGATAGACTGGCAATATCGTACAGAGACACAACAAAATGCTGCACTCGCTTTCAAAAATCAAGTAAGCCTTACTTAACATGCTTTACTACAGTACTGGATTTAATTAGCTACACATTGCAATTATTTTGTAAGAGAATTGTTTACCCGAGAGGCAAATCCCTCGGTGGAAGCAGTAATACAAACTGGATGATATACCAGCGAGGAAATCCAAATGACTATGACAATTGGGCAGAACTCACTGGAGACAAGCGTTGGGAGTACAGAAATGTGGCCAATATCTTTAGAAAACTCGAAGATTATCAAGGAAATTGGAAAGATAACGGTTAGCACTCAAAATGAATCGTAAATCGACACTAGGATTTTTTTAAATTAGACATTAAATACCACAAGGTGTAAAAGACGAATTAATTTTTGAATATCAAGATATCATTACAACTGCAATGTGTATATATATTATGCATGATTTAGGTTTTCATGGAGAAGGAGGACCTCAACGCATCGAGAAATTAGGGTTTGAACCACTGACGAAAGAAATATTTGAGGCTGGTCGGGAAATAGGCTTAGAAACTGTGGATTTAAATGGAATGCAGAAACAAGGCGAGTATTTTTCTGTACAATTGTTTATGGTTCAAATCATTTTTTAACGATCAAAAATTTGCGAATTTATAGGATTTTCTCCAATTGACGTAACTCAAAGAAGGGGCGTTCGTGCTGGTACATACAGAGGATATCTTCAACCGATTCTTTATCGAACCAATTTGAAAGTTATGAGATACGCTTTGGCTACTAAAGTAAACAGGTTTCTTTCACAATCACAACTTTGAAATATCTGATTAGTGATTACACACAAACTGTTCTCGTTTGTTTACAAAAATGTTTTGACACTATGCATATGCATTTATAGATACACCTAAATGAAAGTCTCCATGCAGTTGGTGTCAGTTACTTCCGACACGGGACAGCTTATTTTGCTAAGGCTTCGAAGGAAGTAATCATTAGTGCAGGGTACATTTTAAAAATTATTCTTAAAACTTTCTTTTATTCAATTTAATTATTTAAAAATTTATATAAAAATTATTATTAAGGGCAATCAATTCTCCACAGCTGCTAATGTTGTCTGGTATTGGACCAGAGGATCATCTCAAATCCAGAGGAGTACTTACAAAAATTGAAATATTGTCATTCTAAAATTATCCATTCATAAAAAATAGTTAAAAAAGAAGATTAATTGTCTCTCTAATGGTCAAAAATAAATGGGAATACAAGTGACTGTCGTTAATTATCAATGTCTTCTGATTTCAGATAAAAACGTTGGTGGATTTACCTGTAGGGCAAAATCTGCAAGACCACCATGGTATATTTCTTGGACCATTTGTGATCGACAAGCCGCTTTCGTTTTTCATACCACGAGATGTGACCCTTAATTCCGTGGCTGAATACTTCATATGGGGCCGTGGACCTTTGTC
Organism: Tomocerus minor; assembly: GCA_009936455.2. Taxonomy (NCBI): domain Eukaryota; kingdom Metazoa; phylum Arthropoda; class Collembola; order Entomobryomorpha; family Tomoceridae; genus Tomocerus; species Tomocerus minor. The sequence goes on from JAAAYG020062796.1 coordinate 4,084, forward strand.
TTCCTCAAACGGTTTCTCTGCAATTGGATTTGTCTCCAGTAATGTGGCAGGGCTAGACAAACTGGAAGATTGGCCAGACATTCAGCTGATAGTAGCAGCCGCCGGTGTCTATCCAGGTATTGACAAAGATGTGGAACATTCTTTACAGTATAAAGACGGCTTCTTGCAAAAACTTCTGGAGCCAAGTGTGGGAAGAGACGCACTTTTCGTTACCTTAAATGTCGTACGTCCGAAAAGTAGAGGCGAGATCCGACTCAGAAACCAACTCCCCTTTTCAAGTCCGGTTATTAATCCAAAATATTTTTCAGATGAGGAAAATCGGGATATAAAAGCTCTTGTTCATGGTAAAAAAAGCTAGTATTTGAAATTAAATCTGATTAAAACTGGCAAATTAACTTAAAAAGTGGGATTTGTGAGCGTTTACTAATAATATTGAAGGGAAATTACAAAGCATTAACTATTGGTTTATTCCAGGAATAAATTTTGTCTTTAAACTATTTGAAAACACGACTGTCTTTCAAAATCTCGGTGCAAAATATACAAATGGAGCTATTCCAGGCTGCGAAAAAGAAGAATTTAGAAGTTTTGGATATTGGGAATGCTATAGCCGAGTTGTAACGCAGTCCATTTATCATGCTTCTAGTACATGCTCAATGGGAAAAGAGTCTGATAAAAATGCCGTCGTCAATGGACAATTAAAGTAAGTAGCTTTCAATTAAAGATAAATAGATGACCTGAATGTAGGTATTGTGTTGTTGACAGAGAATAAATTCGTCTTTTGGGATATTTGCACAGAGTGAATGGAGTTAAAGGATTAAGAATTGCGGACACTTCAATAATGCCAGTAATTGTAAATGCAAATACAAATGGACCGGCAATCATGATAGGTAATTTCCTTTAGTTTTCATGTAATAATTATTCTAATTATTCTCAAACCGATTTTATTAAACATGTCTAACATAACATTCTAATTTTTAAATATAATTTTTAATAAATCATAGGTGAAATGGCTTCGGACATTATATTGGAGCAATGGAGACAAAGATGATCAATATATTTCGTTAGGTACTGTAGGAAATAAAGAAGCTAATTAACTATTGGCTCAACTTTCTGAATACATTAATTGCCACTAAAAATATGCTTCCACCAAAAGCTTCTACAACTACCAATACATTTAAAAGTTTTCTACAAATATCTCATTAAATACTGAAAGTTAATTAAGGGATATGCTGGAATGGTCAAGAGCACCAGTCAGCAAAGCATTTTTAATTAACACACAAAAATTACATATGTATATTGCATTGGAATACTAGTTGAACTCTAAACGATGTTCAAGGAATACACATATTACATATTTATGGTATATTATATACTATATTATACATTTATCGCATATTTGACAAAATATCGAAGAAAGTGTAAAGAACAGATTACCGGCAGATACTAATAACTAATTAGCATTACTATTGTCAAGTTTAGTCACAATTATCATTCTCCATTCTATGCTAGTATAACTATAAATGTTTGTTCGCTCGCTCAACCCGTCGCGTCCACACGTTATTGTAGCAGCTATTTGATTTACACTCTATAAAGGTCATGGAGGCTGTCGATTGACATCATTAATTATATAATTGTACAGACATCGCATCTGGAATTACTGAAGTACGCTAATTGTAGAGAATTATGGAGAAAGAAGTGAAAGTGTGCACTTTGCACCTACACTTACAAGCATTTACGTAATGATAATTAAGGATAAAGCGTCATTTTATGTACTTACATCCATTTGCAGGGGAAATGGGAATGGATGGATTATGCACATAAGTCGGTGAATTGGACATGTAACGTATCAAAGTAGTTCACCTGAAGGTTAGAACTGCTTCTACAGTGCCACAACTAATCGAGTACAAGAACTTCATCACTTTTGCATTTCCAATGTACGACTGCTTCCACAAGCGCATTGAGACTACCGGACAGGATTTTTTGAATTTACCGAAAGCTTTGTCGAAATTGTGAGCTCTTTTCCAAGATTTCATGCAAAGCTTAGCAGACTCATAGACCCCCGCATATGAGTAGACGATACAAATCCACATGAAAGTCAGAAGTGCAGAATACACCAAAAAAACGTAAAACATTTCCTGTCCAAGCTCCTTTCTGTAAATTAGTACCGCGAAGTTCACAATGTAAATTTGCCTTTTAATTAAGAATTGTTGCATTAAATACGGAAAGGCGTAAATTTCATTTCCTAGGAAAACGAATATTTGCAGAGATCTGTATATCAGAATGACACTTTTTGATTCTCGGATTCTGTCCTTTGTTTTGTATTTGCTACTCTTTACCCTGTTTAAATTAAATGGCTTTTTATTTTGAGTGTAACATTTTAATTGTAGAAATTAGTAAGATAAGAAGTACTTACGAAATTTCGGTTAAAATGTGTTTGTATGTGATACAAGTCAACATTTATAATGATTCCCATGTGAAAGAAGGCAACCGAATACATACTAAAGCACCACCAGATATTGCAACCTGCAAAAAAGTACTTTAAAAGAACTAAACATTCTTTTCCATAGACGAGAGACATCAAATGAAATCTCCCTTGTGGAAATACAAAAATAATTAATGCCGGTGAAATGGGGAAAGTCACGGTCACGACGAATGCAAATGCCAAAAGAATGTCTAAAGCCTTAATTCTCTTCTGCTCTTCGGATTTGTAGTACGTCGCTAGGAAATGCAAACGTGTAATTAAACCAAGGCTTAAATTAGCATACAAGGAGAAACAGCAACTGATTTGCATACCACTTTCTTTTGCTTATTAATTACAGTAAAATTTTTATTAAATGAGAATTTTACAATGTTTCATTGCACTAAAATTTGGATTAAACCAAGGGAAATTCTATTAGTGAAAGTCTGGCGAAAGTTTCTGGCTGGGCATAAGAAAAGAGAGTGCTACGTTTACCGATCTAGCTCTTTTTTTGTCGCTTACTTGTCCACTGAAAAGAGGTTAACGCAAACGAGTTGACCAGATAACAAATTTCTTCAGCTCTAAATAGGATGATCTGGATGTAAACAACCATCATGTACATTCCAGCGGAATAAATAAAAAGTCTGGATGTATTGATTATATTTCCTTGTTTGACTTCGTGCAAACCTTGACATACTAAGTAAAAAACATAAAAATGACCGTAAAATGCGAGGCATTTGAATTTGAATTTTGAAAGTCTAGTTGTTGCAATTTGCAAATGGTGACCACTCTTTGCATCTTTCCAGACGAATGGAAAGGCCCCCAAGAATCTTCCCCAGTAAACGTACACCTTGAAAATTTTAATTGCGTTTGTTAGACCAATGCTCCCCATTTTCACAACAAAACAGATTTACAAAAATTACTGCTCGGAAAATCGTAAGTCGTCAACACAGGGAGACAAGAAGAAGACAAGAAGGAAGTACAAAAAAAATATTTCTGATAGTCAGAAAATGACGCATGTAGATATAAATTTTTAAAATGGCTAACTTTGGCATTTCCTGTGAAAAATGCCTCCACTCCAGTCTAATTGTCAGTATTGGTATATAGGTAGCTAATTATATTATTTATACTTACTGAACCGTGACTGGTTGGTTAAAATTAATATTTGGCAGTATAATTGCCATTTCCCCTGTAATTTGGTTGGCTTTCTATTCTAATATTGATATTCTGATTCTGATATACTTGGAGATTAAGGATATCGAATGGATTATCTTTTTTACATTAATCTTCTATAAGATTGTCGTCGCTATCTCAATTAAGGATAAATATTAACTCTTTAGTAAGAATGTGCTATAAAATTTTAATATTATTTTTTAATATTCTAGCAAAGCAATGGACTTGTATATATATAACTAGTAATCGAGTAGCATATAAACCCATTGTATCGAGATATCGGCCTTCAAAACAAAATAGCAAGCATCAAAAATAAAATCGATCATCAAGATATTCAGATATCACGAAAATAAATTTTCAAATAAAAACGCACAGTTAGGTTATGTAAAAGAACACAATTTTTGTATGCATCGAAGCCAGAAATTATTTGTATTTTTTTAAATTGATGATAAATTACAAACAATTTGAGGGGATTTTAGAATTTTTCAAAAATTTACGACTCAGGATGTCCTTTTAATATAATGTGAGACCCTGGATATCACTTAAACAACAAAGTACCAACATCATCATAGTCAAAGGCCAAAAATTATTCAAAACGTCATTTGTAGCTGGAAATATTGATAAAATGTAAAAAAATATATATAAATACAAGAGTGCTTGGCAGGATTCTGTGAGAATTATATTCTAATTTCCCATAAGAATACAATGTGTCGCTTTGTTGCCTTGTTGTTGAGTCTAATTTAAAATTAAAATTTTCCACCACAGTTTCCTGCAGTTTTAGTTAGGGGAAACGTACAAAATTGCAAAAACTATCAAAAAGAAAATGAAAAAATTCCAAGATGCAGGTTTCTAACTTATGAAACTTGTCTTTTAAATATGCGATAAAAATCAAAATATATTTTTTCAATCCACTCAAAAACATCCTAAATTTTTCCTATACAGAATTTAGTTTTTGAAAATGTTGGAAACTTGTGCCCTCAAAAAATATGCACAGATTTCAAAAATGTTTATTTCATTGCTCCGTATTAGGGTCGTTCTTCTTGAAACAGGGCTGGAAATAATGTCAACCCCTCCTTAACCGGGCTGGAAATTATGTCAACCCCTCCTTAACATTGCGATTACGAAGGAAGGAACCTATGAATCATCGAAAACAAGGCGTGTTTAGAACTTAGTTTTGGGAGGGGCAAAGTGAAATACATTTTAATACAATATTTCCCACGAAAATTTTTTTCATTTTACCCAAAAAAACTCTTTTTCTGGACATTTTGTTGGGGGGGGGGGGTGGTGCATTTGTCCCTTTGCCCATTCCCTCAATACGGCCATGATCGAAAACATCTCTGCTCTGTATGTAGCTCTGGCTTTGGCTCCGGCTCCACTTCCGCGATTCACTATTTGATAACTAACAGGTCTGGAGGACTGTCTCGGCTGTCGCTGTCGTTCCAAAAGTCTACTAAGTACCTTCCACTTCCAAAGGTTCGACTCTATTTTATTTACAAGTAAGATATAATTTTTTAGTAAGATATAATGGCCTACTTACCATTATCACTAATCAGAAATGCAACCAAAAATCTGCTCAGCAATCGGATGTATGCCATGCCTGACGCATGATAAATGTTGTCATCAATATCAAATCAACTATCACCATCATTTTCATAATGTAATTTTTGAATGACCACAGGGACAAGACAGACAAACTATTAAACTTAGGAGCTAGTCCTCAATTTTCAACTATTATTGTACTTATTGCCAAGAATTCGGTGACTGGGGGGCGATTATCAAGTTATTACCATCAAAATTGCAAAATATCTTCTGTCCTCTTTGGTAAGTGGATCTTTTATCCTACTTCATATTTATAATAATACTATATAGATTATTATAAGATCAGAAATATGCAGGTACTAATATCGCCGTACTTTTTATAGCTGACTAATCGATTGGTAAGGCGTAGGCAAACTATTGAAAATGTACATGGATCTCTCTTGCGACGAAAACATGTTTTTTGAATCACCTCTTTCTGATCCATCGCTGAAGAGGCAAGGGAATGAAATTCAAGCAATGCCACAGGCTATAGCTGACAAAACTCTAATAAACGATTGCCGTGTCTTGAAAAATATGCTGCAGAGCGAGGGAAGAGTTAATGGTCATTCGCTTTGCTATTTTAAAGTTATTCAAACTGAAATTACCCCGGAAATGAGAACTACCGTTGCTTCTTGGATGTTCGACGTTTGCGAAGAAGAAGGGCAGTCAAAAAATGTGTTTTTGCTATCTGTGAATTACATGGATCGTTTTCTTACGTTGAAAAAAATTAAGAAGGATGAATTTCAACTCCTTGCTTCTGTATGCATGCTGATTGCCTCTAAATGGATGGGAACAATTCTCGCTGTGGAAAAACTGATTTTTTATAGGTTATAAGTTATGTCTATAAAATATAAGTTATATATTATATAGTTTGTTATTATATTTAAATATGTAGTTGTATTTATGTGATAATTTGTTTTTCAGTGCCCATAGTTTGGATAGGGAAACGATTCTAAATTGGGAAATGTTAGTGCTGAGTCAATTTAAATGGGATGCTTTCTCTCTTACTCCTCATGATTTTGTCGAGCACATTCTTCATCGTCTTCCGGACAATGTATGGATGGCCAGACAGGAAAACGAAGAACTTAGCAACCAATCGAAATGTTTTCTGGGTAATAGCACTTTTTCATGTTTTTTTCGTGATCTCGTTACTAATGATTGTTGGTGGGGTGGCCCATTGATTGACATTGCGTCCACCACAATGGGACTACATAAAAGTAGAATCAAAATATAAAAACATTTATTTGAATCGATTCTTTGGTGAATCTACTTTTTCTTTATTTATGTTTCTTTAAATACCTCTTTGAAGAACGGATTGTTTATTGTTTTACTTCTAGGTTGATCTAGTTTAGATTAAAGTCTAAATACAAATAATAAAGTATTGACGTTAGTACCGTTTTACACTTTATCAAAATTTGCATGCGTTTTGTTCAGTTTTATTGCGGAGGTGACTAACTTATAGATGGGTATCCGTAAACTGGTACCGTCTATATATGTAAAGAGTGTGTGTCTAATATTGTATGAGTATGAATTCAGGATTTCCATCCAATCCATAAAAATACATGAAGAAATATAATAGACTTCTATGTTTCTTATATGTAAAATCAGTATTATGTAATGCATCATTTATCAGCTAATTGTCGTCATAGAAGAAAATTATAATTATTTCTTATTGTCCCGCAGGCGTTGGAGATGAAGATTCGAAAGAATGGAAGGAGGTGGAAAGTCAAGTGAAAAAATTTCTTTGTGAGATGTACAGACTTGGAATTTATATTTGTCCTACTTGTCTACTCAATCCAAACGGTGGCCACAATTTCAAAATCCCCCTTCCGAGTATTGTTGCTTCGGCTGCAATCGCCGCAGCAATTGGTACTCAAGTGTCTCAGGATGTTTTTCACAAAATTATTCATCGTTTGCATGTGATATCCAAAATTGAAATCAACCTTTTACGCACTGCCGTCGACCAACTTCGCTTAGCTGTCCAAAAGGCTGAAGACTCAACAATGGCAAACAGCAAATTGTCAAGTGGAGACGCTGCGAGTGTTTCAAATAGTGACTCTGACTCAATGGACCACTGTGACTTGAACAAGTTTGGGAAGTTGCGGCAAGCGGATACACCGACTGACGTGGGGGAGATTTACTTTTAACCCAACTATTGATTGTTGACATTGACAAACCTCTTAACATCTAATTTGGGTCAGTAGAAATTCTCTCCCTGAAATGATTCTCACAGCTTCGTTTTTTGATGTAATGCATGTTTTGTCTGTTTAAGAACTGCCTTAGCCGATGGCAATTTTTTTCTTCAGGAGTGATGTTTTTATTAGTGTCATTGAAAATTTTCAACAGCATTATTTTTATACTTTTTTTTAATTTTTTTTGATACTATTGACAGTATTGTGGTTTTCTTATTACAGTTTGCTAATGTAAGATTAGCAATTTTTTGCTTCGTAAGTTATTTAATGTTATGTTATTACAATGAATCGTGTAACACTAATTAAATGTTAATTAATCCCAATTTATAAGTGAATCAAGTGTAAGAGTCCAATTCTAAGCAAGTTGTTGCCTATTAACATTATGTATTTATGCATGTTTTTGTTGTATAAGATCATTGATAATGTCTCTTCAAATAGTGTAATAAAACGACCAATTATGAATTATGAAAAATCTGTGCTCGACATTTTTCACATTCTTATGGAGTCCACTTTAGTCCCTATATTATTGCTATGAACTTAGAAAACTTTTAATTGAATTTTTTTCATAGTTTAGATTTATTTAGAAGCACAATACTCATTACAACAGCGCACAATGAAAAACCTAATTTGTAATTATTAATTAATTATCGGTTCATGTTTTCCCATGTAATATTTGGTTATTCTACTCAAATAGTAAATTCATTATTCAAATACCACAAATTACTTTGTCGTGGGTCTTTTCGTGTCTTTTTAAATCACTGGACTGAGTAAACGCTTTTTCACACAAGGTACATGGATAGGGCTTTTCTCCTGTGTGGGTTCGTTCGTGGCGCGTTAAGTGATAAGAATGCGTAAAACTTTTTCCACATCGGCTGCACTTAAATGAGTTTTCGTCTTTGTGACTATTTACGTGTTCTTTAAAATAACTGGCTTTTCTAAAACTCTTCCCGCATATGTCACAAGTAAAAGGTTTGTCGTCCGAATGAGTTAATATGTGAATTTTTAAATTATTTTGTTGAACAAAGCCCTTACCACACTTTTCACAAGAATACGGTTTTTCTCCTGTGTGAATTTTCGTATGTGTTTTTAAGTTACTGTTACAAATGAAGCCTTTCCCACAGAATTCACAAGTATACGGTCTTTCACCTGTATGACTTTTTATATGACCTTTTAATGTGCTGGACTGTGAAAAGGACTTGCCACAAACTTCGCAAATGTACGGAGTTTCTCCAGTGTGAATTTTCATGTGATTAGTTAAAGTGATCTCTTTAGTAAAAGTTTTTTTACACATTCCACATGGGAAATTTTTCTTTTCTTCTTTCTGTACGTCGTGAGTCTTCCTGTGTTTACTTTTGTTACTAGAGCTGGAGAATTTTTTCCCACAGATCTCACACGAATAGGGCTTTTCACCTGTGTGCTTATTAAGATGAGTCTTCAAATCACTGGACTGGGCAAAATCTTTGTTGCATATGTGGCATATAAATGGTTTTTCTCCAGTATGAGTCTGCAGATGGAAACTGAGGGCTCCAGATCGTGAAAATATCTTGCCACAAAATTCGCATTCATTTGGATTCCCTCCAGAATGAATTTTTTCATGGCACTTCAAATTAGCCAGTAGAGAGAATTTCTTTCCACAAGTGCTACAAGCGTGCTTCCACTTGCTCACTTTTAACTTCTTCATTTTATTTTTTCCTGATTTACGGAGGAACTCCTTTCTGTCTCTATGTTTTTGTTTGTGATATTTCAGTTTGTAAATCGTGCTGTAACTTTTTTCACAAACTGTACAAGAATATCGTGGTTTTCTGCTTTCACTACTAATTTCATCGTTTGAAGGAACAGAATCTGACGGCTGGCTTTCCCTTTTAACATTGAACATTTTATAATCGCCCTGGTCCCTTTGCTCTGAAATGTATTAAGTAAAACAAAATATGTTAGGTATGTATTATAATTTTACAAACACAAACATAATATTTTCCAGTCTACAAACTTTAATTTTAATTATAGTGGATACATAATTTCTAACCACAATAATAGGCACCGTGATCAAAAGATAAATAGGTTGCTAACTTATAGTTAATTCAAAAATTCCATAAAACATAATATCGGTTTATAATGCTAATATTGACCAATTAAAACAATTCTATAAATTAACAATGCTGGATAACAAAGACAATTGATTGGCTCTCATACCTGGGTCTATATCTGCAAAGTCTTCATCGAAATCACTATAATTCTGTTCACAGGTTTCTGCTAGATAAGATGACTCATCATTCATTTCTGAGTCAGAAAGATTCTCTGTCTTCACTTTTACAGATGAAGCGGTAGGATTAGAGTAGTCTGTAATGCAATAATTGTCCTTAGTGCTTATTCATCAATAAATAGTAATATTAACAGTATTGACACCAAATTAACTGCATACTTTGAAAATAATACACAAATAAATATTGTTGACTTAAAAATTCTTACCTTGACTAATATAAAAGCGAACAGTTTCTTTAGCCCCTCCTCCAGAGTCAGAACTGGAAAGGCTTTTACAATTTCCTGAGTCAATTATTTTCGTTTTCACTTTTTTTCGTAATTTTTTGTAGCGCTTTTCTAATGCTTTAATTTTAGCAGAAATATTCCTGGCTTCTTCAACCCAAGCAGAGCAAGAATCACAGCAACGTATCCACGAACTCGGGTTTCCATAATTTTGTAAAAATTTGCAACATACATCCTCAGGAATCTTTAGCAGCTTCCGCAGTAAAAATATTACATGCAACTGATTTGCAACAGTCCTACACTCCTCAGTAGATTCTGCCAAAAAAACAGATTCATATTTCTTTTAAACTCAAATCAGATTAATCAATTACATGGCAGTAAACAATATGACTCATACTATGACATCTTACCTGGAAATGCCTTAGGAATTTCTTCATTCACATCCTTCGGAGAAAAATCCTTGGAACAAATTAGACATTCTTCTGTCTGTTCCACAATAGATTTGGAAGGGCTGTTTTCTTCCCCCTTTGGTTGGTCTTTAATAAAAATTTCGGATATTAATAATCCCTCAAACTTTTTTGATAAAAAGAACAATATTTCAAAATTATGTATTAAACAAGAAAGTTTGACATTTTACCCTCTAATTCCATCATGAATCTTTGTAGAGGTTCGATTATACCGGACACACTATTAGTTAGATAGTAAATTTTGTAATCGTCTTTCAGCACAAAATTATGTAATTAAAGCTTAAATAAAATACAGAATATTTTAGAAACATCATTTTAGATTTCTGATTTTTGTAAATTAAATACTTAAACTGTAACAAAAGTAAATCTTTACTGTTTAAACCTTTCGCGCCAATTTTAGGAGTTTTTTGATGTTCGGTCGGAGAATGAAAGGCGAAATATCCACCAAGCAGGACTTACACGTTCACGGAATGAGATCGAGAAGTGCAAGTGGAGAGGTTTTGTATATATAGTGATATATGTACATATATTATTACATCGGCTTTCTTCGGTCGAAATACCCACTAATATTTTTTGACAATTTTCACAATCACTTTCGATTCAAATGCCTTTGATGCTGGAGTATTTTCGCCAGTTATTTTATCAAACAGGTAGCAAGGTTTAATTAAGAACAAAAATCGAGAATAAAGAAACTTCGTCAAACAAAATTATTATAAATAGCGAATTAAATATAAGTTAATGATAATTGGAATAATTTATTTTACCAGAAAAAACAATTTCATATTTAATTCTAGCTTATCTAGATTTTTATATTTTCCTGCTTATACAATCTTTAACCTTTTTAAAATTCCATTGGGATATTATATTATAACAATGTAAAGTATTTCCTTGAGGCATTATTGGGCAAGTATAATTTTCAGAGCTGATTTACTAAATAGTAAACTATCTAATCATTATCATCATGCACGGTTTCTCCATGAAATATAGCGTAGCTAATCAGCAGCTGAATAATTATTAAGGAATAAATTAAGTCTAGGTATTATTACTTGTAAACATGAATACAAATGTTAGTAAACTTTGTTAAACTTGACCTAGTCGTAAAAAAGCAACTTGTCGAATTTGTGATGACAGGTGGATGGACATAATACGGAGTGCCCTTACACTTTACACCACATTCTTTCAAAATATTGAGATTATTATGATTTCCCAATTCAACATAACTACGCAATTTCCTGATAATAAATTTTTCCACGTACACGCGTGGCACACGTTATGAATCCTGTAAAAATTATAGCTATTAATGTTGATTAATTATGATATAATTACATGCTCACATGCTCTTATATACAAGAGTAATAATAATAGTCATGTCAGTTTGGCATTGCGCTTTAAACTTTGTAGTTTACCCAGTGATAAAAAGTTGGAGAGTCTCATCCAGCAGTAGAAGCCGATATGTATCAATTGTTTTACGACTTTGCACTTGACATTTATTTATACTGCTCTGTTCCTTGATTTCCTTTAACTATATAGGTTCTCTGGTACTTTTTGGTCCAATAAGATTAGTTACTACTACAAATAATCATAGTTAGGTAAAATATATAGTATGAGTTACACATCTAAGTTATTACTTGATATATGATGAAATAAAGTGTGTATTACATGCATAAAATATATTTGTATGCATGTGAGACATAGTAGAGAGCTTTTTAGTCTTGTTAATCTGCTTTATGTCAAGTAGTTTAGAGTTGAAACATGTATATACATTAAAATTTAATCTCCCTGTTTATGTTCATGTAATTACTAGTAAACAATAACAGTTCAAAATCTAATTCACATCCTACCCAGTCCCTACCTTGTTAATATAATAAATGAAGATTCCAGCTGTGTAAACCACAATTGTGTCGACAAATTGAATTTTGGACAGCAATAGCAATACCTACTTTTTCATCATAGCTGTGTCTGTGGGTACATAGCCTAGTCAAAATGAAAAGTTTGTAAATTGGGTATTGATTAATGCAATATAATAGAAGAAGATCTGCTTAAAACATTAACAGTCCATTAAATTCCATTGGATTTATTACAAATGCCAACGCTTAGAAGTGTACACAGTTGTGTTTACTTAATTTATATTTGTAATCAAGACTGCCCTGCTTATGCGTATATGTTAGAACTCATATACATTCATTAGTCATTAGTGTTTTATTGAAAGGTACTTAGTACTCATCAATGTCATTCTAAAAGGATGTGAAATTCATTCACATATCGATAAATCTGTAAAATTCCTTCTTAGACGTATCTGACGTAACTAACTCATATTATGTTAGAGTGCAGTAAGAAAGAAAACGTGTTTATCAAATTCTATATTAATTAAGTGACAATCATTTTACTATTGGACAGTTGAGAATGGGACTGGAGTCGTAAGATGCTAAAAAACAGTTGTGCAATTACGGACGCCAACAGTTGCGTTATGAAACATTTGTACATGACATTTGCTTACTATCCGCAAGTCACACAAGTTATTAATATGGAGACAGTTTCATGAATTATAGACGGAATACTAGAATTATCCAGTTTGACATTAAGATAAGTAGCCAATACAAGAAGTACAGAACCAATGATACAAATTATAAACATAAAACGTCATTTCATACTAATCATACAATATGTCACATCATGTTGGGATATTAAATACTTTTTTATACACAACCCTTTAGAGCATGTAATTAATGCTGCATATATACTACTTGCATATTTGCATAGTAATTTAAAGTTCAGAGCAGTCCAGTTTGTTCCAGTGAAACTGCATGGCATAGTTCAAGTAAATAATCCTTTATACCTAATAATACGCTGACCAGTCATACACTGAACAATGAAAGCTACAAATTATTTCTATTATCCAAATAACTATAGAAGACAGATAATATTTATATTATTATTGTTGTAACCTTTGATGTCATCGATTGTTGATGTCATGCACTGTTATCGCAGATATTTTAGAGTCAAACCGGAATAAGTCAGAATTGTGAAAACGGAATTTACGTGATCATAACTCCAAAAATGGAGGAAGAATAACATTATCAATAATAATTTATAATCAACAATTAGAGTTTGGTGAGACGCAGGTTAGTGCAAAGTGCAGCAAGTAAAAACTGCTAAAGGTGTTTCGAAATGATCCTCTTTGTCCCTAAGGCTCAAAGTTAATACCTTAATCTGTCATTACAACGTGCGTAATGAAAGAGTCACAAGGCTCTCTTAAAATCCTTTACAATTGTGAAAGTATCGTCAAGGAAGTTATAATAATATCTATAGCTAAGACTTAAGAGCTACGCGTGTATGAGTCAGCAGCATAGCAGTCAGAAACTAAGAACCTAAAGGATTTTGATGGCTGCTGTCGATACTTGGCTGAGGTTCTACCAAAATTTCTTTCAAATCTCCGTTCATACGTTAATTTCATGGAACTTTAGATGAACGTGTAGGAAAGGAACTCCATTCCTGATTGGAAAGTCCACTGTATATACATATACACCTACGTTGATGTATCTACGTTGGAAAATCCTTTTCCGATATATGAAATTAGATGGAATGGTCATTTAGAAGCGAATTTACTATCAGTATATCTAAGTATATAACTATATTTTCCATATATTATTTGCTTTGAATAAATTAATGTCATCGTCTACGTCCATGTAATACATATTTAGTATTTATAGGTTCATTAAAGCTTATGTAATATGAAATGTACGTGTTAGTGTCACAGAACTCTCATCTCAACATGTAACGAAAATATTCAAATAGAAATCGAACAAAAATGTCTTTCACGAAAAATGTTAATTAATTCTTAAAGGAACTGTAAATGTGCTTACTGGAAACTGAAAAACTACCAATTCAAATTAAGGATATTCTAAGTTATAGTGTTTTATCATGTTTTATGTAAAATAATATATTTCCATTAATGCATAGATAGGTACTTTTTAAACTTCTCACTTTGTGAACCACAGAGAATTTATTTTTCTGTATATGAACGTGTAAATTGTGTACGTGTATTAATCTTCGCACATGCTTATGTCTATATTAGTTCTACATATATATTATATTGAGGATTATTTTGTATAGGTAGGTATGATAGTCATTATTTTACGCATTTGTGGTACAAGTACAAGATACTAAATCTTATCTCGTCCATCCCAACTCAAAAGGCTTTACGTATCGAATAAAACGGCCAGCGACTGCGGCAGATGTTTCATTCGCCTTCAGTTCACCACATCGCATCGTGTTTAGCTTTAACAGTCCGAGTAGATCCCTCCATGAACACTTGTTAGAGCTTGCTTATCTACCTCTGACTGTCTCCTTGTACACTCGATAGACTTTTGTAGTCAGTCATACATCCAGAGATAGCAGGGAGTTTACTACTTCCGAAGTAATTCCCTTCTAACTTCCTCAAACTCATTGAGCCAAGTGTAAAGTGTCCATTCACTCCATTCACGTTAATAGCAAAGCCCACACGAATGCACATTAGTTAATGTGATTCTCAGACCTGGTCGTAATTTGCGCATTAGCAAAATCCCTGGCCACTTGCCAACTTGAATTTTTAGAGACGTTCATTGAGTGTAAACGATAAACGATAATTATTTTGAAAATATTAGGCCGGACAGAGCAGTTCTGAAAAGAATTTCATTTGACAGATCAACTGTTTAGGACTCCTGTATAATATTTTCTAGCTAGTCTATTACTACGCAGATTGTAATTTGCAGAACACATTTCATCATCTGCAACAACTTGCAAAGTCGTTGCAATCCAGCCACATAAACCTGTACAATCTTCAGCCAAGGTTGGCCGCTACTCAATTCACTTACTATGTCATCGCACTCACATTCTGAGCTCACCAGAACTTTATCCACAATGCTTGAAGTCTACGAGAGGGGAATCAAGGTAAAATATTATTTACCGTCTATTACTTATCTTCTTTGTTTATACAGATTCTTCATCAACTAGATTATTGGGATTAGTGTATTAGGAAATACATACCTACGTATTTAATATATCACTCACAAGACACTTTCGCACACTTCTTTTTCTAAAAAAATACGAATTTTATATATAATATTTGCATAATGCCCAGACAGTATTATTGAGTGTATTTTTTACTTGGAATTTCAACTCTTCCAATGATGACTTCTGAATTTGTTCTAATTAACTTGTTAGTCGCTACCATAATATTATAAATTTAAATGCAATACTATATTAACAGATTATTGGCTATGGATTTTAAGGGAAAGCATAAATTGTCATTCTAGGAAGGCGTATTATTGTCATATATATATCATATAATAATAATATATCTAAATGTTACAAATGCACAAATTACACCATTTCATCGTATGAATAATGAAATGATCCTATAAGTCCTAAATATTATACTAGGTTAGCTATCTTTGCAAATAAATGCTTAAATGGTAAATAGAATATTATGGATGAGTGCATGAGATTCTACAAAGCAATATTATTATTGGTCCATGATTAAACAATGGAATAGAATGGAGCGCGTGCAGTTAGTAAAAGTAGGTCAGAAAGAAAGTAGCACTTGGCATTATGTGGATAAGCATTTTTTTCAGTTTTTACAAACATAAGAAACTCAGAAATAGTTTCATTACAACTTTCGTGTGGTTTGTGTATGTGATAGATATTACTAAGTGTTTCATTGATAAATAGATGTATTTCATACAATAAGAATTGAATCAGTGAACATCTCTTACACAGTTGTATTAAAACAGAGCTTTAAACTCAATTTTAACTGGAGATTTGGTCTTAATTAGATGAAAAATTGTTATATAACTCTTTTAATTGCTGTAAAATCCCACGAGCAATATTTACTGAAATCCAAGGAGTATAGGTCATAGGTATATCTTTTCTAATGACCTCCTGTAACGTGCCCTTTCTTTCCAAGTAAACCGAATTACTATCTATGTGGAAAAGTTTGACGAAATCTTGAGATTCAGCATTCATTACATATTTAATTGCGAAATTGATTACAGCTATTGAATAGACTAGCAATCAATGCAAAGTCCGGGTACCTATGAGAATGTTTGCTGAGTTTTCTAGAGATTTCTACGCATAGAACTATTCATGAGATACGTAAAAGTGTAGTTGGTAATTTAATTGGCGCCTGGGTATCTTCTCCGTGTTAACCTACAATGTCTAGTCTACTAGTCGTCACGGTAGAAAGAAGCGTGCCCATGGTTTGCACTCTGACCCCAGCTGATAAGATTTAGATGGGTGGGAGATCAGGAAGAGTGACCCTTGTAACTTGTAACATCCCTCTCAAAAAGTTATGAATAACATACATTCATGCATATAAACCTATATAATTTTCTTTAATTAAATTGGCTAAAATAAAAGTTAATACATGTGTGGAGTCTCTGAATCGGCACGTCTCAATTTTGGAAATTAAAATTGACAATATAGCCATCAGTGTAAGTGAAGATTTAGCAATTACATTTAATTTTTTAAAGAAAAATACGATATTATTGAATCCAGTCAACTATTTTCTTGTTTACTTGTTAATGGCGACAGGTTAAAGTGTCGTCGCTAATACTTAAGTAATTAATTTATTTATCATTTATTATTTATCTCCAGGATCCCTGATTTTATTATGTATAATATTTTGCTAAAATGTGAAGTTTTTTTGCTTCAAGAAAGTGTCTGTCGCCAATTTTCTCGACCTCTTGACAATGTAGCGCTCGTGCTCATTGCTTATCACTTTTAATTACGCGAATCGTCTGTCTGTTTTGATAATGTTCATTTTGTGAGGCAAAGAAAGAGTGGCCAATGTAATAAGGGGCATTCATCATATATGTTACTGGATGTACAGAATGCGTAGAAAGGAATAGTATTATCTGCCATTAGCGAATCTCTGTGTGCAAATGTAGTCGGTTTTTTTCCATTTCAATGCCGTTCCCAGCGTCAGGGCTATATGTTGTCTGACGCAATAAAAAATAAGATTCCAGCAATCTTTTACTCTACATGCAAAACAGCGATTAGTATTCACATAACTTGTTTGTAAGAGTATTATAGACGTAAATCTACTGGAGATTTGCCTGACTGCCACCAGCGTAATGACATTAGTTAGGCCACTGTCCAGGCTCATTAAGATAAAACTTACCAGTTCAATACATTTTCAAATGAATGAACTTTGGTTCTGGCGCCGGAACTTGTTTGTACAAATTATAAATGCCTCATTGAAAATCGAAAAATAATTGCTGAGGTAAAAACATCACGAGAATTTATTATTTTGATGTTAAAGACATTTTATTATCAATTTGTTAATTTGTACATGTAAATAAGAGCATAATTAAAAACTCATCTGACATTTCTTTGATAATCCTAACTGCTTCATCACCAATTCTAATTTTATTGTGTTACATTTCATTAATTGAAAACATCTTCAACTTTTTTTTTGTCTTTTTGCAGAGATGGATCAAAGTGGATGTCACGGAGCCTGTTACTATCACTTCCAAGGAGCATATGATATGGTCGACCTCGTTCACAACGTATCTGATACGCTTAGAGGTAAGCTACCCCGTGGTCATGTTACGGCCATTTCATGATCTCTCTCTCTCTCTTTCTCTCATTGAATACTTTAGCAATTCAGTATTACATGGTAGTTGACACTATACAACTAACTTTTAATTATTTGGAAAATGAAGACGTATTCATTTTCTCAGTTCTCTTTTAAAAATTCATAGCAGAATTTTAAACACGTCAACTTGGTGAGAAAAAGAATACGGATTCAAAAATGCTGACTATCTTTCAATGCAGAAGAATTAGAGCGTAGCGAAATCACTTTTACGCTACTTGACACTTGACACTTGACTAATTTTTGATAAAAATACTTTTATTTAGAATGAAATCATTTTAAGTCATAATAGTCATATAATACTATAGTTTCCTTTCATACAAATCTTTTAGGCTTTCTTGCTTGATAATAATATGTTGTTTGATAATTATTTTTCAGTTTTACAATTACTGATTACTAATTTTGCAATTTTTAATTTTTCTAGACAAACCATTATGCCTTTTCCCTGCCATTCTCTGAAGTCCGACGAAGATATTCTGAATTCTGCTGGTTGGCTGACAGACTTGCGTATCATCACCCAAATAAGTGAGTAAATGTAACAATCTAGAATAACCTATTAACCTAGGTAGCTAATCTAAGCGGGAATGAATTTTCACGATTACATTGTTTGGTTTCTAAAGGATTGTCCCACCACTTCCGCCTAAGAAGCTTCTGCATATGACGAAATTCGATGAAAAGGTTATCGAGGCTCGACGTGCTGGACTTGCGAAGTTCCTTCAAAGGTAATAAAATGACTATTACATTATATGAGAGTAATTTATTTGCAGTTTGTGGTCATAGTCTGTTTAAGATGATAGCTACCTACCCGAGTAGTAAAACAATGTGAGGATTGTAAAACTGAAATGAATGCTGACTTTGATTTATTATGATAATGCAGAGTAATGAGGTCGTCTGTGTTCCTCAGCGATGCTGCCTTACATTTATTCCTTCAGAGTGATTTATCTCTCAGAGATATAGAGAGTAAACTGAGTGAAGAGCTTCCAGTTCGATCCGCTTCTACTCCTTGTCTACAAACCTTAAAGAGAATCTCCTTGGCCAGGTCCATTTCTTATGGATCCCAATCAGCTGCCAGTGACGCTGGGTAATTTAATTATTTCTTGTCTACTGCTTTCAGATTTAATGTCCCAATAAAAGATGCGTATTACTAGTCCTTATCCAAACAAAGGTCATACACACAGAAAAACTTTCCATGTCCATTTTAGTACATCAAACTCATTCAAATAATAATTCTTCTGTTTTACCCTCAGAAACTTACGCTGCGTATTAAAAGAAAAAACAAAATTTCAAAACAAAGAAACTTCTTTACAGAAAGTGTAATTATAATTTGAATAATTTTCTCTGTTACAGAGCTTCTACGGAAGGGACAACGATCAGTTCTGAGCAGGAACTGGAAACGTCGTCGGAAGATGAACCAATTCATTTTTGAAGACATAGATGCGCATCCACCGACAAATGTATGCTTACGTCTGATGCAATTTTAGCCAGTCGTTGGCAAATACGTGATTCAAAAAGTTTTCAATGAAAGGCGAATTATTGTCAGCCAATTCTGAATTATACGCTGACCTCTGAGTAAGACTTTTATGTTAATGAGCTTATAAAAGGAGACAGTGAACTAGCCGAGCTTAATTCATTTTGCGCATTCACTGAATAAGTCTCCTGAATTAGACGTAACTTACTCATGTGACCGGTATTTACTTCTGTTCTAATTATTGTTACCAAAAATGTCTCTGTCAAATCGCAAAAACTGATAATTATTGCAAAAGCATTACTTTTGAATAGATAGCTGAAAATATCTTTTCGACTATATACAAAAGTACATCCAAGAAGGGTACATGTATTACTTCAGTTCTAGTCTCGCTTTTGAAGAGATATTATTAAAGATATCCGAATATTTATATGCATAGGACCAAAAATAATTAAAATGTGTCCCATCTAATGTAGTTAGAGTAAAAGTACTTTCTCCTAAAATTCAGTTTGTAACTAGTTTTAAATTATACTGTCCAGAAATTCTATTATCCATATTATGACACCCACAAAAATAGTGCAAGAATGACAATCATCGGGATAATTTAGTTCTGTGAGTACATTCAAGCGTCCCTTTAGTGCAGATATTCGTAGATTAGTTATATAAGTTATATATATAATATAGTGACTAGTTGACTTACTGATTACCAGCAATAATAACTATTTTGTACCAATTAATTTTTCATTATTTATTAACTTGACATTACGCTCTATTTAAATGTAGAGGGTTTGTGTATATTTATATTCATACATAATTCCAGTGTAATGTCATTAATTAATCATCTTTTGACTAGGTTAGTAAAAATGTTGTGAAATTGCATTATATACAATCTTGTACAGACTACCACTCCCATAGTTTCTATTGTACAATAGAATATATCATATTTCCCTCTAAACCCTACTTAGTCCTTATTAATAGTTTCCATCATTATCTATACTCAATAATAAGTAAAAAAGTAATATCATAATGTGTATCAATGTAATACTTAATGTATACGTTGTATTTATAAATATATTTATGCACGGAGTACTGGAGTAGTAATTTCCTGTTTTAAACTGCTATATTTTCTAGCTATATATACTAGTTGTAGATTTTAATACACATAAGTAAATATAATTTAGTATACGATACGAATACCAATACCTCCATCCACTTACTAGGTAGTAGCTTAATTATTATTCGTTGTAAGTTACTCTTAACTAATTAATTTATAGTATGTACCCTTAAGTATTTTATGCATATCTATGACTGGCTTTTGACCTATATTATAGTACACTGCCTTCTGACTGCATAATAATATTATATTATAATCAAGACAATTTAGAAATGGATTCATGCGTGCGTTGAGTAAATGTTTCATCTTCATGCATTACAATGACAATGATTCATGGCATGTACATAATATTGTTATAATAAAGTTTAGTAAAAGACATAAAATGGTCATATGGTCATTTTTCAGTAGCCAATACAATGTACATATTTTGGGGAAAAATACTTGAAAATAAAGATAAATATTTAATGAAATTATAGTTGAAAGTGATTGCATAATGCAAGCACTAAGCACCGTCTTAATTATTTATTCACTTCATTCTTTTGTCATTCACATTCATGTCACGAACGAATACTGCGATTGCATTGTTTGCCGCCCTGCCTTTTCAGTCTGCTACTTTTTACGTTTGACTTTTACGCTGAAATCAGTCCGTCCGAGAAAGTTCTGTTTTCGTGTTTATTGTCTTTGGAAGACTTGAAAATTTCAGTATTTGATATCACAAGTTAGCAGTATTTTCGGGAAGCCAGTTCAGGATCACTGATTAAGTTACTATTTACAATGGCTGCAATTAGTATTGCTAACCCAAAAGCTGAATTTGCCAGAGCTGCTCAGGCATTGGCAATCAATCTTTCTGCAGCTCGGGGAATAGCGGAAGTAATGAAGTCCAATTTGGGTCCGAAAGGGACAATGAAAATGTGAGTCAAATTTCAATTCTGATTTTAAAAAGAAGTTAAAAAAGAGTTTTAAATTATGTGTTCTTCAAGGTTGGTTTCCGGAGCCGGGGAAATCAAGATCACAAAGGATGGAAACGTCTTACTTCATGAAATGGTAAAAATAAAGTTTAAAATCTCCTAAGCTGTAAAATTACAACGCTTGCTATGCAGTTCTTTGTATGGAATTTACAAAACCTTATTATTTTTTAGCAAATTCAACACCCTAGTGCATCGTTAATTGCCAAGGCTTCAACAGCTCACGACGATACCGTTGGAGATGGTACAACTTCCATTGTCCTTCTGATTGCTGAAATTATGAAGCAAGCCGATTTAATAATTGGAGAAGGGATCCACCCACGAGTGATAACTGATGGGCTTGACTATGGTAAAAAGGAAGCCTTAAAGGTTCTGGAAACATTAAAAATTCCAGTGCATTTGGATAAAGAAATCATGCTCGATGTCGCTCGTACCTCTTTGAGAACTAAGGTGGATACCAAACTAGCAGATCTATTGGCTGAGGTAATTCAAATATATTTCTTAATTATGTTACTGGAATAAATTATTTTATTTCGGCAATTAAACCTACAGTAAAACTATTTACATGTTGTAGGTACTTATAATTGTTTAATATTTACAGATATGTACAGATGCCGTTCTAACAATACATAGTAATGACACGCCATTTGATTTGCACATGGTGGAATTGATGGAGATGCAGCATAGAAACGAGATGGAGACTTGCTTAGTCAAAGGTTTGGTCCTGGACCACGGTGGACGGCATCCCGATATGCCAACAAAACTAAAGAACTGCTTTATATTGAACTGCAACATCTCTTTGGAATATGAAAAAACGTAATTTCATTTTTGTATGCATGTAAATATTGTTAATATTGTATATAAAATTGTATGTATTTTTAGGGAGGTGAACTCTGGCTTCTTTTACAAGTCTGCCGATGAGAGAGAGAAGCTAGTGGTTTCCGAACGAGAACACATTGAGCTGAGAGTCGAGAAAATAATAGCACTGAAGAAGCAGGTGTGTCCAGAAGGAAGTGACAAAAGTTTTGTTGTTATAAACCAAAAAGGGATCGACCCCATCAGCTTAGATTTGCTCGCCAAAGAAGGGATTCTAGCACTCCGTCGGGCTAAGCGCCGAAATATGGAACGTCTCAGTTTGGCATGTGGTGGTATGTCAATGAATTGTGTCGAAGGTTTGACAGCCGATTGCTTGGGCTACGCTGGGGTCGTTTATGAACATGTTTTAGTAAGTAATTCTATTTTTTTGCTACACTTTTTTTAAATTTATCAGGAGTCATTATTTCTACCGTAATTAATTGTGTTCTTAATTTTTAGGGCGAAAATAAGTTTACGTTTGTTGAGGAATGCACTAGTCCAAAAAGTGTGACAATTTTAATCAAGGCCCCAAATAAGCACACAATTGTGCAGATGCAGGTATGTATACAAATACATATTAATTCCTAAGTACAAATACTTTATTCGCAACAATGATATTTAATTTTAACACTGGATTGGATCTACCTTAGGATGCTATTCGTGATGGTCTTCGATCTCTAGCGAACGTAATTCACGATGAATGCGTAGTACCGGGGGCTGGCGCTTTCGAGTTGGCAGTGAGCAAAACACTCACCGATTTAAGAGTGGGTCTTATATGTGACATACAAAAACTTGATACTATATAAAATTAAAGTTGTGGCTCAGTTTTTAATGTGGTAATATTGTTATTACATTGTTTTTCAGCCCGATCCTAGATATGCTCTTGGAGTCAAAGTTTTGGCCGACGCTGCTTTGATAATTCCGAAGACACTGATATCGAATGCAGGACACGACGCATATCGAGCAATTCTCAAAGCGAAACAGTCCCAAGGAGATGTCATTCTTGGCTTTGACTTATTATCTGGAGAAACATTTCTTCCCGCAAAAGCTGGCATCTACGATAACTACTCAGTGAAAATGCAAATGATTGATGCAAGGTTAGCATTTTTAGTACTATGTGTATATTTTAATTGGTGTCACAAGATATTATTTGACTTTTTCATTCATTAGCGTTGTTGTTGCAACCAATTTGCTACTCACTGATGAAATTATGCGTGCCGGATTATCATCTTTACGATAAGCGTTATGGGTCCATTAGCAGCCCATCCTTATTGTTGATCATTCGAAAGGTAGCAATTAAAAATGTATTCCTGTAAAATGCTTTACTTTAAGTATTTGATCGTGTGAAAATGTTTATTTCTGTTTTTAGGAATCCTGCTTTCAATACCGTTAGTAGACACACGAAAGCAACACACACATGCAACATTTTAATTTGAAAAAATTAATTATATTCTGATATTTGGTAATTGGTAACCGTGTTAATTATTACACTTAATATAATGGTTGTAAAAATTATGAGGTTGATGCAATAAATGTTATGTTGTTTTATTTTCTGTAAAACTGCTGTATCTAAACGGTTGAAATCTTCCACGCCGATGGAATATGCATTACAATATTTACAAAACAGTGGTTAGCTTTCTAAGTACTATTTTAAAATCTCTTTTACATTATTTCCTTTGTCATTAAAATATTGAAATTTAAGCTTACGGATTATAGTGAAGCAATTGGCATACCCATTGGTTATTTTAGAATTGCACTATTACATGGTAATCATTTTATGCATTTGCAGAAATTAAAATTGAACATACGTTACTAAACGTTTAGCACGTTGCATGTAAATGTCTTAAGTACTTATTTGTTGTGTAACGACAGAAATGCCTTGTATTCTACAGTAGCTAAATTATTATCAGACAAAAATTTGTTGACTCCGTAACGTGATTGATTTTTGTTTGATAATCAAAACCGTCCACACTGCTCCACTTTTTAGTCAATGCAAACAACTTACCTGCAGTATAAAAGTATCATGTCGTCAATGTTTTCGCATCAATGGGCAGTCTTTAAAAATGATTCATACTACTCTTTTAGTGAAATAAATAAACGCGTCATTCTTTAGACAACAATAAACATCATCAATATGTTTTTAACCCAAATACGCTGATTTTGACAGGGAGAAATGTGACGAACCATGCTAAACGGTTATCTTTTCTATGAATAAGCACATTGGAGGTAGACTTGGTGGACGTAAGTAAGTAGGGTACATAATACATGTATGTAAATACCCTGCCGATTAGGTCACAATCCAAATCGTATATAAATGAGTGAAAAATGTGAAATGAAACATATCCAAACCTACTCCTGCAACTCTTCTTAAATCTTTGATCTCATATTACTTTTTCGATTACTTTGTAATTTTACTTTTTAATTTCAAAATGCAGGCTACCTTATTTGCAATCACTTTGACTGTTTTAGTCACAACTGCATATTCGTCACCTTTCAATGTGGGAGACACCAACATTAATGTGCAGGAAATTATTTCACAAGAAGGTAAGAATCTTATTGCTGAAATTAATAATTTGCTAAAAGTGTATTTTGTATTTATAAAAGTAACTAAAACTTTACCAGTATCTTTACTGAACAAACTTAAACTCAAAATTGATAATTGAAGTTATAATAATTTATGATGAAATCTACGTTCCTCGTGTTAACCTTATTCAAATCTACTTATATAGTAAATGTATTTTCATTAGTAAAAACTCAGGTATTTAATAAAACTTTAATTTCTGATTTTGCAGTGCCGAAGAATAAAGTGACGGAGTTAATCTCAGAGATCATTGGAATGGACATAGTCGACTTTTCAGACCAGACGAAAATTGCTGCTCTAGAGCTCCTACAGATTATATCCACTGCAAATGGTAGATTTCAAAACATTTCAGGTGAAGCCAGTCCAGAATTTCAAGTCGAGATCGGCCAAATAATTCTGAAGACAATCGGCCGCTTCACTAATCTATATGAAAGGGTCGTCTCTGCCGTTCAATCATTCCCTGAGAACTCATCAATGCTCATTGTGCAGACTAGCGCCAATAAAGCTGTCAAGAGTCTTCGAGAATTAGCCGAAAATGGGGCAGATGTTTCTAAGGAAGCAGTGTCGAAAATTATCGATGAATTCTTGGCCACGTCATTCACATCCACGGTCTGGGAGGAGATCAGATACTCAAAAGTTATTGTAGAAATTGTGTTCATCATCGACGAGGCTAATGTGGCTGTGAGCAGCGTCATTGCCAACGAGAAGCCTGAGGTCGCTGAGAAAATTCAAGTGTTGACTACCGAGATTCAAAATTCTGTTATGACTGCCATTAGGACTTTGGTAGAATTAGTTAAACCTCTAATTCTTCCTAATGTGTAAATACCTGCTCTACGCTTTTGCTTAATTTTGACTAGAATAATAATTACACGCAACATAAAAGAAGGAATTGATGTAGGCAATTAATAATAACTGATACCTATAGCGAGCAATAAGAGACAACAATTTAATCTCCTGCATTTTTGCAGTTATTCCGTATTTTATAATTTTAAATGTGAGTTCTTATTACGTTTTACAATAAACCTACATTTATAACTTAAACATATTAGCTTTATTGGTGGGTGTGTTCTCCTGGTATATTATTAAAATGCTCTTAGCATTGCTACAATAGATTTTGTAACAATACTATGCATTTTATATAATTAAATCTTTGCACTATTTATAAAATGGTAATTAAAAAATTTCAGAGAATTATATTTTATTTGAATATCAACAAATTATTCTTGCAGAAATCATGTTACAGAACTAATTGCAAAATCACCAAATTGCAATTTGACATATAATAGTTATTGATTATATATAATGGCCTAAAGCCAATTTAGCCAATATAAAAATTTTTGTCGTTATCATAATCATATTCATATGAGGAGATTAGAACTATTAATTAACTATAAGAAGTAACTATTAGAACTAGTAATTAACTACAATAAAAAAATAATAATTTCCGCCGTAACAAGTATCTATTTCTAGGATTATGCATATATACGAATAGTTACTTTGTGTTGAGCTGTTCCAATCTGAAGCCATTACTGAGTTGGTGTTCAAACTTAAATCAAGTCTATGGATGTTTATAAAGAGTTAGTATATGAACAAATAATGCAAACTCTCTAGTCCTAAACAGACTAAAAGTTTTCGCAGAATGTAAAATATGTATTTAGATTATTTGCTTCATTTCCCTGCAGCTAATTGTGAATTATGGTTATTATAAATAAAGGTTCCCTTTTGAAATTTGAATTTTGAATAACATTCATAGTTGCTCCGATTCTCATAAAATTACTCAGCTCAGGCAGGTTTGATGCTGAAAAATCAATGGAGGAGTCAACGTTTAGTTTTCATTTAACCTTTTTTTTGACTCCTGAAATGTCTGCAATTCTGCAAATGTCTGTTGTTGCATGGGTGTATTATAAAAAATACTAGATATATGAAATGCTAAATGAATTATTCTAAGATTAGTCATTATATAGTCCCCGTGACGGCTGTTTATGTATATTTTACAATTAACTTTAACTTAAGATACTCATTATTATCATGAAAATATTCTTAGAGATTCTGAACTTGAAGAGCTGCATAGAGTAGAAAGCATTGATTAATCAACGTTATTTTCTGAAGAGATGCATAGAATAGAAAGCATAGATTAATCAACATTATTTTCAAGGCTCCGTATTTCTAGGATTTTAAAACCCTTTACATCGAATTTGAATATTAGCAATTCAATATCCCAACATAAAGTAATACAAATAATGTCCGGGAGCTAATTATAAACCAGCATAGTATAAGAAATAGGGGATATATTATATTAATATTGCTAGCAATTAGTAGTATAAGAAACAAAAATATGGAAATGTCATATGGGATACATGTGCAGCTGGTAATTTGGCAAAAGTATGAAGTACAGGGATTGACACACACAGCGGACAGGCCTTCACAACTTTCACAACCTATTCAAAATAAGCCGTTCAATTTCATTACGGAATATATGCATAATAATGTCACAACACAAGCCTTAGAAAACATTTCGATGAGATAAATAGGAGTTGGTATAATGTATAATCTTGCAACATTATAATATTAACCTATTTTGAAACGAATAACATTTTCTAATTTGTAATCCTTATTGCTTTGAAGATAGGACAGAAACCTCGCATTTTTAAAATAAAAGTTGTAGAGGAACATTGTAAGTCTACCTGCTAAATTTAATAATTTATGGTGGTTTAGTCTAGGATTTTTTTTTGAATAAAAAGTTTTTAAATTAAATGTCATATGTGTAATAATTATGTGGGCATGGGGTTAAGTGTATTAAATATTCATGGAGATTTTCCTACGGGATGATTGCTAATGGACACAAATGGCCGTCCCCCTGAACTTTAAAGACATGAAGGAGTCACATTTTTAATTACTATTATGCATAGCTAGAAGTTCCTATTTTTAGAAAATTCCTGGCTGTTGGATATATGTTTGTAGGCTTAGGGTAGGCATAGGTATTTAGTTATTACTACTCTCACTTTTTGCGTGAAAAACAACAGCCGTGCATTCAGAAAGTATTTACTGGCGATAGTGAGTGAGTGAGATGCCGAAATGCATAAATAGCGACGGACGCTAACGGAAATATCAACGAAAATCTTCGCCCGGTATTTCCTGCTGCTACCGAAAATTCTAGATCTCTCTCTGTGAACACAGAAATGAATGGGAGAACACCTGCTGCAACTGAGGCGGCAAGAAACGTATAAATTAATTGCGTATGAAAAAATGAGATGCGCAAAATGAGATATCTACCTTCCTCCAGATACAGAGAAGTCGAGATGAACAGTGAACAGACCTAGAGAGACAGTTGCTCAAAAATGTCCATTGTAGATGATAGGAGAGGATTTCGAGGATGTATGCAGCAAGGATACGAATGACGAGTCTTAATGTAACGGTGCTCTTTCTAACATAACAAAACTCCCATTCCTGATTCCACCTACTCATCTGTACTAGTTACAATCATCAACACAGACACCAACATCATACACTACGGAGAATAGTCGCCAATATACTAATCCTACATAGACCGGCAAGTAATTAATACTTCCACATGCATAGAAACTATTGCATCGTCAGTTTTGGGTGGGAATGGTAAATGGTAACAAAATAATCTGGAAACCAGATCAGGAATGCTAGTTATAGATACCATTTTAATATTTGAAGTTAGAAAGGAGATTATATGCGAGGATTTAATTAATTAAATTTTAATAAGTTTAAATAATTAAACTTTGTCTATAAAATATTACTTCATGAGCTTATGTCCTCTTTAATTACCTATTTTTTTTAAAAATACACAGTTGCGTAGGTACTGAAATAAATAATTATTTGTTGTATGATATAAAATGTCTTGGTATTTAATTTCATATATTGTTTATTTAACAGAGTTAGGATTAATATTTTCCTAGTTTCATGCAGAAACTTGTAATTCATCAGTTGCCTGTTAGCCCCTCAATCTTTGTTTCAAACACTCCAGTAGTAGCAAAGTAGCTGGAAGTGGCACTCATTTCATATTTGGAATGACAACATAATAATATTATTATTTGCTGTGGGTACTGTTACTGTTACATTTGACCTAAAATAAAAATTTGCTCATACTTACTTATATAATACGATATCCCTATATATCCATATACATGGCTGCATAATATATATACAATATTTGCCAAATACTTGCCAAAAATAATGTGGTAATATTTAATTAGATTACTACTATAAATCAGTATCTGTGCATATATTATGATAATGTATATCAATTAAATGTCTGTAGAGCGTTAGCTACTGTAGGGCACACTTGCAATTGCAATTTAGTGGTTCGGCGAACCAGTGCGGTTCAAAAACTTACCGAACCGTACCCGGTTCAGGTTCGGTTCGGTCAATTGTTTTCAAGTGCTGGTTCGGTTCGGTACGGTCAAATTTTTTTTAAAATTCTGGTTCGATTCTTTTTGGGTCAGTCAAATTTATATTTCTTGGTTACTTGGTGTATTTTACCATATTCAGCTACTTTTGATTCCATGCTTTATAAAAGTACCGAACTGAACCGCATTCGGTTTGGTCATATTTTTTCAATATTCAGGTTCGGTTCGGTTTGGTCAAAATTTTTGGGAAGCAATGGTTTGGTTTAGTTATTCAGTTCGGTTCGGGAAGGTGAGGTTGCAACTTGCAAGTGTGCTGTAGGGTATGTACATAGCATACATATATTATTAAGATTAGAAAATATGCAGCTTTAATTTCTTCTTTCACAGACAACCCTAGTAAGTTGGATACCTCTATGTTTTTGATTAGGTGTTCAATGGTCTTTCACTTGCAACGCTCCGCTCTATAAATATTCTTGTAGAATATAATGACAGCTACAACGTAATGCACAAAACTTCTGCCTCCATTTTTTCCTGTCTACAATTTATAACATTTGGTTGACAGTGCACAGAAGACATAGATGCATTTTTGTGTTGATAAATTGTGTATATAGAAATGGCTTTAGTATGGTTAACTATTTTACAGCATCGAATTTTAAGTGTCTTACGGGTGTATAGCGATTTGGACTTAAAAGTAGCAAAAATCACCCACCCACCACCCGACACTATGAATAAGCTATATACACGCAGGCACAATACTTGGATGTGTCCTATTATTTTTAGAATCATTTTGCATCCCATGTTCACTCTGGATTGTTTGAATATTCTTTGCAGTCTTATTCCAATTCAACTTCAGGTCCCACACAACCTCAGACTCTAACATTAACATCTTCCTTTATAGCACTCGCCCTGTACCATAATTATTTATCCCCAGTCTCATTAAATTGTCCCTTTTAAAATTATATCACAATGGAACTGAGTGTAAGAGACATCGAGAGTAAGTTTTCAATATTGCTTTCTAAATTTTGAAACCTTTTTAAAGTGTGAATTATTGGCACCAGAATTATATTTGATCTTCATTTGGAAATTAAATTCAACATTCAGATTTTACTGTAACGTTTTTGGGACTTAGGGGCAAAATTTACGTTTTCTATTTACGACTTTTACGGAAATGACACAATTGACGCTTGTAATTTGGGAGATGCTTTGCGAGCCTTGGACTTGAATCCCTCACTAAAACTTATAAAGAAACTTGGTGGAACGACCAGAAAAGGTAAACGAAACATTCTTTGATAATTGAAAGAGAAATGAATTCCTGGATACATTTTTTTGTTATTTTTTATTTTAGCGGAGAAAATGCTGACTCTGGAAGAATTCCTTCCTATATTTCAAGATGCTAGAAAAGACAAAGATGGAGGTCAACTAGAAGATTTTGTCGAATGTCTCAAGTTGTATGACAAAGATGATAACGGTCATATGCTAACCAATCAATTGCACCATATTTTGTTGTCTTATGGTATTATCCCTGCCTTCATTTTATATATCCACACACATTTCTCATTCATACAATTCAATTTGTTATAATTTATGGCACAAGGGAAAGATTTGAATGATATCATTGCAGGGGAAAAGCTAGACCATAGCGATGCAGATTTTATAATAAAAGATTGCTGCGATGCACCCACTGAAGATGGACTAATCAAATACGTGCGTAAGTGAGATGAACAATAATTACATTTAAAATATCAAAAATGCCAAAAAAAAGATAATTAACGAATATGAACGGATATTTTAGCATTTCTGAAGCGTGTTGTTGGGGGACCTGACGGTGGTTTGACAGGCCTTGCTGGATTTGACACGGGTAATATTGCCCTGACGGACGAAGAAGGGATGCTCTTTGACCGAGTGCCCGCTGCTTCTTTTGCTGTAGCAAAGAATAAACCACTCATTGTCGCAGTTAGCGAGCCAGATGAAGAAGAGGAAGCCCCCGCCGCTTCCTTCACTCTCAAGGCTCCTAAGAAGTAATCACACAGACTCCTGAAATACCTTCATTATCTCTACTTGTTTCATTGGGTTAAAATTGATGCTATTGGAATTGGAATACATAAATTGAATAAAAACAGTTAAAGTTGTTCAATACCTAAAGTTGTTTATTATGCAACAATAAGGAAACTACCTAATTTTTTAATCGCAAGGAAATAAGTAAAATAGAAGTAAAAAAAGCACGTATGTGGTTAAAATCTGATTTACGACGTTTTATTTCGTAATTTGGCAATTTTCTATTTTAATGGTAAAACTTCACAGCTTCCACACATTTGAAATTTATCTGCATACTTTGCTTTTAACTAACATCATCTAATTACAAATATCCCAATGTTCATGTTCAGAACAAAATTTACCGATCACAATATTCAGAATATTCACAATCGCAAATAAAATATTTAATTCTCTCATACCTTAAAAAGTGTACTTGAGTGGTAAAAGAATGAGTGACAAATTTAGTTTTGTCAACCAGTTTCACCAAATGTATAATGATGAGTTGATGAGACATAACTTTCTCACGTAATCCCAAAAGCAATAGCCTTGAGATTGAGTGTGCCTGTTTATAAAATTATCACGCACATATTTGATGACAATATTGTTTTTAAACCATATTTCTTGGTGTCTAAGAAACTTTTGTTTTCAAAATAGTTAGAAATACATTAAATACAGCAAGAGCTATGGTTGGGGTACGTGTTGCAGTTGTTCAGGCATCTTCTGTGGCTTTTAATTCAGACTTAACATTAGAAAAATTGGAAACACTGACAAAAACTGCAGCTGCAAATGGAGCAAAATTAGTTCTTTTCCCAGAAGCCTTTATATCTTGCTATCCAAGAGGGTCAAATTTTGGAGCTGTGATTGGATGTCGCTCAAAGGTCATTCTTTAATCAAATAATTCTGGCATTCTGTATTTCCACTTTGCACGACCATAACACATTAGATAATTATTGTAATTCGTTCTCAAATTATACAATGCATAAATATATTTTTTAGGAGGGTAGGGAAAAATTCTTAAAATACTGGGAATCCTCCGTCGAAGTTCCGGGGCCAATTGTAGACAGACTGTCAACTATCGCCAAAGAAAACAAAATCATTCTAGTGGTCGGAGTGACCGAGAGAGAAGGAACCACGCTGTACTGTTCGGTTTTATTTTTTGACGAGAACGGGACTTACCTCGGGAAACACCGAAAACTTACTCCAACTGCTTCCGAAAGAGTTGTGTGGGGAAATGGAGACGGATCAACTATCCCGGTTTTTAATACTTCCGTGGGGAAAGTTGGGGCTGTGATTTGCTGGGAAAATTACATGCCTCTCTTGAGAATGACAATGTATTCGAAAGGTGATGACTATTATAAATAAGTAAATTCGGGTTATTATTGACACCCATATATAGTTCACATTAATTGCCTTTTTATGAAATATTTTGCTGAATTATTGCTCATATAATTAATACACTGATTTTCGCAAATTAAATACGCAAATATCGGCTACCCCTTAGGGCCTTTGAAATTCAAAATTGTATGTTTGCTAAAATGTATGTAGTTTTTATGGAGAAAAATTAAATTCCCATCTTTGTCCGTGGTTTTTTTAGGAATTCAAATTTATTGTGCAGCAACTGCAGATGCTCGTGAAGAGTGGACAGCATCAATGCGTCACATAGCATTGGAAGGAAGATGTTTTGTCCTTAGTTGCAATCAGTTTTCACGGAGGTCGGATTATCCAAAAGATTTTGTCGATCCCCTGTACGATGCAACTCAAAATGTCAACAAATCGGAGGATTACATTATGTGTCGTGGGGGAAGTTGCATAATTAATCCCCTAGGTCAGTATCTTGTGGAACCCATTTATGACAAAGAAGAAATTTTGTACGCTGACTTAGATATGGATGACATCGTTAGAGGAAAATTTGACTTTGATGTCGTCGGCCACTACGCTCGTCCCGATGTTTTTACTCTGTCAGTCAATGAGAAATCAAATAAAAATGTGGTGTACTATGGCAGTTCAAATGAGCTGGAAAAGAAGAACACTGAAGAAAATATCAACTAATCAAAACAAATTAATAGCTGCTCTTAAAAACTGAAACTACAATTTTTATATTTTTAATGTGAATATTGTAGCAAGTAGTAAATATATTATTCTTTTCCTGCAATGAAAAATCGAAATAATGAAATGCTCAGCAAAGTTGATTTAATTTGCGATTGTGTGTATATGTAATGTTCATAGAATGTTATTTAAACATACAATTTTCATGATGTTAATTCCGAAGTTTTAAATACCATTCGCTCAATGTGCAATGTCAATGTCCGCATGTATCAAAAACCGTCATATTATATATGAGTAAGAGATGAAATCAGAACTATCGATGTATACTTTATCACAAAGGAACTTGTCACCTTTCTATCTACATCAATGTAGTGTGAAAAGATGTCAGTTAAGTATAAAATATGAAACACTAATAATGTCAATAACAAAAACAATGGCACAGAATCACATCTATTTTTCATTTCTTTATTGATTGAATTAAAAACAATATATTCCAAACACTTAAAAGTTTGTAAGTGTAAAAAAAATAATTATCATCGTAAATCTTCATTTTTGTTTAGGTTAATTTGGCTGTTGTATCCAAAAATTTAAATGGGCACATTTGAAGGAGAAATAACCAAAAAGGATATTTACTGAGCCTGAAAAATAAAGAAATATCGCGTTGCAGGAACATTCAGAATGATTTATTATTTAACTCTACTCGGCTATTAACTTACAGCTCCAGCTCCACCCTACAAATTAATGAAATAATTGGATTAATTTACAGAATTTAATGAAATTAATTGTAAGGCTTGAAATTATCATAAAAAGTAAATTCTTACAGCTCCAGCACCACCTCCTGCGGCACCACCGGCACCACCGGCCTGAAAATAATTAAATGATTCTATTAATTTCTTTTCCGCCAATTTATAGAGATTATAATTTGTTTTCTTTCTATTATGTCACAAAAATTGCAGATATTTTTATTTTCTTACAGCAGCAGCAGCAGCCTATATTAAATTAAAAAAATGGTTAAAAATATATTGTTAGCTTTGAATGAAATAGATAATAATCACAAATGAGGAGTTATAACAAAGAAGGTTGACTCACTCGTCCTGCAGCTGCACCACCAGCACCTACATCTGCGGCCTTAAATAAATAAAACATTTCATTAATACATGTAACTGCTTTAAAAATAGGTTTAAATGTTATTTAATACTAGAAAACAACTGTAAATCTTTTATTTTCTTACAGCAGCACCGGCCTGTCCTGCTGCACCATTACCACCTTGCATACCAGCGGCACCAGCCTGAAAAAGCAAAATGATAATAATTAGTTTCCATTAATAGGTAACTGTATTATCCTTTGGGTTGTTTCTTACAGCAGCAGCACCGGCCTGTGAAAATAAAAGGTTAATTAATATTCTGTCAGTTTGCTATATATTAAAAAATAGTACGACGAAAAATGAATTTCCTCTCACCATTCCAGCGGCACCAGCTCCAATTCCACCTGCCATACCTGCGGCACCACCAGCACCACCGGCCTGAAAAGAGCAAAAGGATAATAATTAGTTACTGTCAATAGGTAACTGTACTATCCTCTCTGGATTTTTTTCTTACAGCGGCAGCAGCAGCCTGTAGAGAAAAAAGGAAAAACATATTAAAGTATTTTCATTCAGATATTGTTTCGTAGTGGGATATATATAATATTATTTTTGCTGGATATTCGCACCTGTCCAGCGGCTCCAGCACCAGCACCTCCAGCGGCTCCAGCACCAGCTCCGGCACCAGCTCCTGAGCCCTGATAAACAAAAATATTTTGTTGCAGTTTAAGATTTATTTAGAATTTTTTGTTTGACGAATTTAATTTAAAAGTGTCTAAAAGTTTGTTACCTGAACGGCGGCAATGGTGACAGCGACGAGAATGACGATAGCGACCTTCATTTTGATTGAGTGGTTTGTGGAATTGGTGATTAAATCAGAAGTGGAATTCAAAAGGCAAGAAGAGAAGTGAATGATTTGAAGAGGTTTGGGCTCCTATTTATATGCATCTGAATTTAATGTATTCATTGTTCATTTTCTCCTATTCTTGATTTTAATAGGTTTTCTAGTATTTATGGACTTGTTTTTGTTTCACTTTTATTGTCTGGATAATTTTGGAATCGTACTATGAATGCATTAAACAATGGTCTTTAGAAATTTCATTATACAAAATTTCTAATTTAATTTTCTCTTATTGTCAAGCTTATTTTAATGCACTGTAGACAACGATTTTAATACAATTTGCTACCCGTAACTTAATAACTGTATTGTTTTGATAATTAAATGACAAATGTTATAGACATTGAAAATATGTACTTATAAAACTTAATCATTGTGAAAATTTCTAATAAGGAAGGTCCGTTGCAAATCCCTTGCCAAATACCACAGTGATATGTCACGACTAATTTAATTTTATGTATTTAATGATTAATGTTGCTTTCAAAAATGAATGAATGAATTTATCTTACTCTATATTTATCCGAAAAATAAATTATTCTGTAAATTTAATGGGTTTTCCTATGCCCGGAGAACCAGTGAAATTGCAGAAAAAAGCCGAATATACTCGAGTTGCAAAAATAGCAGTCGTTGTTATTACATATTATTACTATTCGTTCAAATCAGATATTATTTTGGTTATGGTTGTTCATTTGGACGGGGTTTTTCAGATTTTATTGTCGCTGTCCACTGTTTTAACAAGATTATTACAAGACAATGATATCATTTACAATGTTTAGAATCAAAGTACGGAGAAAAGAAATGGTACCTATGTACAAGTATTTTCGATAAAGAACTACTCAATAGGGATAATAATTACATTTCATGACAACTCATTGGTAATTTGAATTCTTTCTGAAATCAAAAATTTATATATTTACATTTTGTCATTATTTTCTATTTTTTCAAATATTATCTGACAGAGAGTAAAGGATTGGACTTTGACTTAAGCGTCCGATTCATGGTATTTGCATTAAAACGGTTTCCTACTCTTTACATGTTAAACTTGTCACAGAACTCTTTTTATAACTCTCATTTCTCAAAAACTGTGCGTTTTGAATGCGTATTATAAGTACCTACATTTCATCGATTTTTAGCATATCTAAGTACACATTTCATCGATTTTTAGCATATTTAAGTACACATTTCATCAATTTTTAGCACATATTTAAATACATATTTCGAGATTTTAGGAAAATACATATCCGCTCCTTGAATAATGACTAAAATGACTAGGAAGCGCCACCTTTAAGCGTGTAGCTTGGTGATTGACTTAGCAAACAGAGAAAACTAAACGCTGCGCTAGGTAGGAGAAGTCGCAATTGCAGTCACTTCTGCGTTACGAGTTAGGGATTCCATCCAATGAGAGTCTCTCGGGATCTGCCGAAAAGCGTTGCGTCGTGATTCGTGATCTTTTGAGGCAAAATTAATACAGGGCATGCAGGTAGAGATACGGAGAGATAAGTTCAATTGAAGCAAAGAGTTTCTGGTGTATTCCTTGTTAGCGAAAGTCCTTAATTCAAGCTCCACCCCTTAGTTAGGAACAGGGAACAAAAAAGCAATTGCTTTTTTACATAAAAGGAAAAAAGCAACCTTTTTTTAAAAAGTAATGTTTTTTTCTTTTTTTACATTAAGCAGTATAATACGCACATCTATCATAAACCCTGAATAGCACGAATAGGCTGCAAATAAATAATAATTACATTATTGTAA
>JAAAYG020062907.1:3055-41198 GCA_009936455.2 Tomocerus minor
GTTTTGACAGTTCATTTATACTCTAAGAGATTACACAATAAAAAAAGTCATTTTTAGAATGTTAATTGAGAGAGTGAACATATTTATTGCTTTAGAGGCAATAGTCGCGAGGAAGCATCAAAGCTGTATAATTGTATCATCCTACGTTTTTACCTCGAGAACTTTGTCAATATCCGAAATCTGGCCATCTGTAAGAATATAAAGTGTATAATATTCTAAACACGTGTTTCGTGAGGATAAGAAAACCGAAACGTCATCGAGTAATGGAGCTAAATTAGTTTTCGATGTGACTGGCATCGGTCTGTAAATTAGAGGAACACAACTCCCACTTTCGTCTCCGTCACTCGAAACAGTCGACACTGTTTCCGTTTCATTGATTTCTAATGCTGCCATTTTTTCAGAACACAATGCAGCCCTAAAAGCAAATGAGAGTCATTAGAATGTACATTTACAACTAAAATTGATTTACTGTGATGTTGGGTGTCTACATTTTTAGTATCAAGAACAACTTAAATACGAACACGGATAGTTTATCTATATTCCTAAGAAGACAGGTTTATTACACTATAGGACAGAGGATTAAAATATACAAAGGCAGCCACTTGAAATTCGTAAAAAACTTTATTAGTAAGTTAGTAACCTGTAGCTTGCAATTAGAGAACTTAGATGATTATCTTCTGGAAAAGTGCCAAAGTAAGAATCTTTTGTATTCCCGAAGCTATAAAATATAGAATCTCCAAATGAAATGTCAGAGTTGATTTTGGCCAGCATTTCTAGAGCATCTTCGTAAGGATTGAAGCGAGATTCCGAGTCGTGCAAAATACTTTTGTGAAGAGCGAGGTCCCAATTAGATCCTACTCATAAAAACAAAATCTTTAGTTGGGATATATACCGTTTGTATCGATTAAAGATATTCTCATAGTAAACACATTTGCAACGCAGTATTAAACATGCCAGGAGCACAAGCAGCACGTTACTTGTCTTCACAAGTTAATTGTGGGGGTGTTCTATTTTGCACGTATACTGATTCAACCCATGGAAAAACAAACATTAAAGGGACACTTTTGACACTTACGCGAATAATCCACTGCGTAGATACGAAGAATCTTCAATCCCATATTAAAGTAGTAGTGTAGCCTTTTTAATTGGATCTCTTTACATAGTTTCATTATCACTGTCATAGGTCTGTTTGTTTGGCAAAACGTTAACTGTAAACAAGAAGAATTTATAAAACTTTGGCATTTTTGAGATTCTTCACTCAACGACTCAACTTCGCAGTTAACGAAGATGTAGCTCTAAAGTAAAACTTAAGAATTTATTGCATTTTGAAATAAATGGAGCTATTTACTTTTGGGTTCGGATCGACTCGATCGACTGGTATTGCTTGTAATCCTTCGTTAATCAAATTACCAAGAGTTGTCAGCACAAAGCCTTTTTTAGTATGACTGATTTTTTTGTACACTTCAATTTTAAGAACACGCTCTGCATTTCCGTTCGAGACTCGGGATTCCAAAAAATATTGAGGCTTTCCGCAGAATTGTGATAAATCATCCAATATTTTCCCCAAATCACTTCGGTAGATTAGAGTGTATGGATTAGGAATATCAAAATTACTCTCTTGATTTAATTTATAAAATTCTATGTAGTAGTCACTACAAGTTGCTGGATGTTCTGCTTCGATTCCAAATTGAATAGCTATCTGTAAAAACGTTAAAAACCCAATAAACTTCAGCGATCTTACAAAAAATATTCGGATAAATCACTACAAAGTTCCTTGCAACTCCAGCCAACATCTTACAAAAAGTTGAATGAAAAAAAAGCATAAACTTTTTGTTTGATTTTCTATGAAATGTTGTAGTGTTAGCCCAATGTAGGCATTTATAGTGTTGAACAATGCTACAATTAAATTGAGAGTTTGGTAAACTTACTCCTATCATTGGTTTGTTTAAAATTTCAGCTCTAAGAAATAAAACGCCAGGAGTCATTTTGTTCCCATCAGCCCCGTCCCAGTCTTTGGTACAAGGTTCAAGAATGAGGGGAAGAACAAGTTCAACACCCGCGGCACCGGCTTTCAGAAGTTTGTCTAACGTGATTTCAGCTGTACTCCACCGTGAAATTTCTTTGTGTCCCAGACTCATCACCAAGTCTGCATGACCAATATCAAATCTGAGCAAAGTCGATGGAGCATCTCGGACTTCGATATCCAGATAAACCTGTCAGAAAAATGCACAAATTATTGTAAAAATAAAACTTGAAACTAACTTCAATTTCAATGTCTTTCTCTAAAGAAAGGGCAAAACGGTGAAAGTAAACGTACCTTTGTAACGAATTGTAAAAATCTTGCAAGTTTACCGGGAAGAACTTCTGTCCTACATCGTTCAATCCATTGATCGGATCCAGGTGGTTTCCAGTAGGAAATAATTTGTTGGTTGTGTATTTTTGGTGTCGAACTAAATCCTAAGTCGACTTTACGACTGCTTTTCAAATTATAGCTCACATCCCTGGAAAGTCAAAGGAACATGTTATAGAAATCAGATTTGAAGTTTCTCGACACGCAAGGATTATCCGCTCATTGTTGTCGAGTATTTTATCGGAATAATAATAGGATCAATTGAACATTGA
Organism: Tomocerus minor; assembly: GCA_009936455.2. NCBI lineage: Eukaryota > Metazoa > Arthropoda > Collembola > Entomobryomorpha > Tomoceridae > Tomocerus > Tomocerus minor. The sequence goes on from JAAAYG020062907.1 coordinate 5,678, forward strand.
AGGCAAGTCGCTATTTGAAAGTAAAGGGAGATTTGCTTACCTCAGGGCCATAAATATTTCTACGCGAGTATCGTAGAACAAAGAATCAAAGTTAGGTTTTCCATTCATACTTATTTAGAATTTATGATGACAGGGAGTCTAGTGTAATCATAAGGATTGGATCACACACCCATTGAACACTTAGGGAGATGTTATCTAATCTAGCCGAGCTGGATTATGCAGAGAAAGTAACTTTCACTCTGCTACATGTAGAGAAAGGTGAAAGCACTATAGACATAGCCAATAGTAGAGGATGTTGTTGGGCTGAGCAGAGATTTCTGGGTGTAATAGAAAGTGGCTAAGAGAAGAGATGTAATGTGACGTGATGACAGATGTAATGGAATTACACGAGTTGTACTATGATAGTCCCACGCATAGTATAAAGCAAAGCAAATGAAATTGTTCGGTTGCGTATTGATTAAAATTGGAATAGAATTTCGCTCTCGTCACGCTCCGATTTCTTCTGGTGGAGGAAGGGAACTGAGCCTTGTAGTCGGTTCGGCACTGCCTGCCTTTGCTCTGCGAGAGAAATGAACTCTTATCCTCTCCTGCCTTGCTCTCATTTCCTTCTTCACGAGCATTCCACTGAAATGGAATAGACGGGAAAACAGGACGCTCGTCCGTGAGTGAGTTTCTGCATGAGGATTGAAGAGAAAGAAAGAAAGCAAGTCAAATGCAAACAGCCAAGACACCGTGTGATACTCGAGTAAATTATTGATTTTCTTGTTGCGCATCTCTCACTAACCGAATCCTCTTCCACCGTAGGAAGTGGAAAGTTGAACTCACCACGACACGGCCATGCAGGGAGTCTACCTACTCTCACCGATATAGGATTTCAACGAAAATCTGATGCGGAGAATTGTAGGTTAGCAAAGAGCTTAGCATAATCGTCCCTACTCCTACGACGTCTGTTCTTGCACTTCACTAAAAACGAGGACGACAATTCACTACAAAGGAACTGAAATGCTAGTAGGTCAACCATAGCAGCTGCCATTGCCATCCCTGCATGCCTTACTCCAACCTATACATGACACATTTTCCACATTTATCAAGCCTGTCCTCCTGTAAACTGGCACAATTCATTTGGTGCAGAGAAGAGCAGACGGCTACCTCTATCTTCCTCACTCACACACATAAATATATACAGCCTGCTTTCAGTCAAAGCATACCCATGGGCTATCAAAAAATAACCTTTAAAACATGACAAGATAATAAAATACACAGCATTCTCATGAATTCATCGAATGACAAAAACAAATAATATCTCTTTATGTCCGAAAATGACACGTTCCTGATATTAATCTTATCTATCTATACACACATGGCCCCTGGACTCCATCAGAATTAAGGAGCTAGTATGTATATCTACAGAGAGTGGCACTGAAACGTGTAGAAATGGACATAGGACTTTCACCATGTCCATGATATTTTTTATTTTCATGCCTTCATTGCACACAGTAAATTTTCATGCCATTTCTGGTCCATTAAACTTTCACTTTTGCTTTTGTCGTAGTTGGATTCGATTGGAGAGAAAGTGATTTAAGAGTTAAATCTAATCAACCTATTGTAAAAATCTCTTTTTGGGTTATAAAAACGGAAAATTACGAAAAATCATTTGCACGGTTCAAGTTCTACATGGACTTTTTAACTCCGCTCTCTGTATGCTTACAACGCTCCATAATTCCAGGTCGTTTTCTCAGGAAAAATTCATTTCAGTATGAATGTAAACTGCAAGCACCCATTGTGATTGCTACATAGAGTTGTCATACAATTCATAGGTAAAATAATTGGTTTTCTCTTTGCTCCTAATGTGCAAACGTTCAGACTCAGGTCGATCGAAGATATGGAGTAAAGGAATCAGAACTATCCGGAGGACTAAGACTGCGACTTCCACGGATGTTAACAGCCATCCGTCCACTCTTTCTCTTAGAAATGTTTTCATGTGCTTTCTTGGCTTCAAGATACTTTTGGAGAAGCTCTCTATTTTCATATTTGAGAATGACGTAATCTTTAGAGAGAATTGGTCCCTTCTGTATGAAATTGTCTTCAATGTGTAAGAGTTGTCCTTCCGGTCGATAAGGACAGTTTACGACATGATTGGTTTGGATGAGAGACACTTCTGATTTGTTGAAATTTTGATTGCAGAAAAACTTGAAGTTATTTACGATGACAGGGACCGGAAGAGCAATGGTCAGAAGACCTACGAACGACAGATGAAAAGGTTTGTTTCAACAATAGTAGGATCACATTGCGGCATCACATAAGATAATAATAACAGCAGTGAGGAAATGCAATAAATATCTTAAAAGTTTACCAGCGAGAGCAGCAATAGTTCCTACGATTTTGCCCCCGACACCTTTTGGAACGTCATCACCATAGCCGACGGTTGTCCTATTAAATATAGAAACATGGAATTGAAGGCACACAAAGGCACGGACTCATTGCTATTAAAAATGCATGAATTGTTGTTTCTTTGGGCACTTTACATGGTGCACACTGCCCACCAAAATCCAGAAGGAATACTCGTGAAAGGAGTTTCAGGCTCCTCGTACTCCGCATAGTACATGACACTAGAGAAGACTAATACTCCGATGATAATGAAAAAGACTAGCATAACCAGTTCACTGACAGAGGCCATCAGCGTTTTCCCGAGAATCTGCAGTCCTGAGGAATGGCGGGAAAGTTTCAAGATTCTGAGGACTCTGATCAGACGCGTGGCCTTCAGCAATTGGAAAAATGTGTCCGATGATTTTGTTTGATCTGTCAAATCTGGGAGTTTATTTGCATTTTTAACCATATTGTAAATCATAGAGCCCAGAGTGACGAACCACGGGATGACGGAGACGATGTCTGTGATATTTAGCAAGTCCGTGAAGAAAGTGGCGTTGCAAGGGCAAGAGAGAAAGCGCAAGAGGATCTCAAAGCAAAACCACATGACACAAGCGAATTCCAGCAAATCAATCGGGTCTCGGAAGTTGATCATGCCTGCTTGATTTTGTTTCATGGCCAGGGCTTCTCCATTTACGATTACAGTGGTGTAGTCATCGTTGTAAGACGGCAGGGTATCAATGCAGAATATAGTCAAGGAAATAATGACCACAATGAAGGATAAAAAAGCAACGATCCTGGCTTGAGTGGAGCTGCCAGAAAATTCAAAGAGGCACCACAGTTTTCGACTCAGCAGTCCTGCTGGCACATCGGGGATCTTCTCCTCGGTGATATATTCATTATCACGAAATCTGATTAAACTCTGTTCATCCAGCTGATAGAAGTCGATGTCTTCCATGTAAATATGTAATGGGATAAAATCCGGTCTTCGAAGAACTCCTCCACTTTGGTAATAATATAAAACAGAGTCAAAAACGACGCGATTGCGATCGAAGAAATAAAACCTGTTGACCGGGTCGTAGTAACGCTCTCTTAGCACTTCATTTCCAAGTAATGTGTATGGGAATCGTGCCAAAGTCTTTTTCTGTGTCTGAAATATTAGACCATTTACACTTATCGTGATTATTTCGCATTGGGAGTGATCATGCCGAATTGCATCCCTGATATGCAAACTTTCTTCAGAAGAATCTCCGTCCCTCGCCATTTTCCTTGCAACGGACCCTAAAGAAAGATTTATAGCCGCAGGATCAAGGTTTATGTCAACATCAGATCCTTTTTCTGTAGGCTTCACGTTCGCTTCACTTATAAATGCTTCTGGACTGAAATGCCAAGAGTTGTAACGGCCCCACTCTTTTCGGTATTTTGGGATGTAAAAGCAATCCACGTACAAACTCCACACCCGCTTCGTAAATTCTCGCCAGAAGAATAAGAAATGCAACATGAATCCTCGACAGGACATCTGATTCCGAAATAACATCCACAGCAAATAGCTTCTTTTTCCTTCATGTTTTTCACGACTTACGCTACCGGAACCGGAAATGAACTGAAAAATTATCACCAGTGTTACTGCATACGGCAGAAGAGAGACTAAAATTGCCCAGAGATACGGACTGTCATCGCCCTTAGCACTAAGCAAATTGTCAGATGACGATTTGTTAGCTGCCCCAGCTGCGTTTTCTAAAACCATTTCACAGTACTGCTCTATAAACTTACAATCACTAAAGTGTCACAAGTCCATGAGAAAACATTTTTAAGTGAGATGCTCATTACACAATATTCCAGTAAAGTATTGTCAATGTTGGAATATTTTGATTGTGCAAAACATTTTGGAAACTTTAATAATTCATTGCATCCCTAGGATACATTTCAAAGCCAAAATCGTCAAAGCCAAACTGAAAGAACAAATTGCAAGAGACTATAGTTAGTTATTATTACGTTTTAATACTAATGCTATTGAATATGCCGGCATTTTGCATCATGAATTAATTTGTGCTAGATTCCCTCACCTTTACCAATAATACTTGGAAATAATACCTGTAACGGAATTTGATGCTTTTAGATTGTAGTATTTAGTTAAATTGAGTATTTTTGGGCAACTAGCCATTGAAAATGAAATGAAAGTAATGCAATAAACACTATTTTCAATATGCCACTTCATACGGTTTATGATATGGTAAATAATTGAGACGGTTAGAGATGATATTTAACTTTCAATGTATGCAGATTTTATTAAAAATCAGCAATTTGACATCATTTCGCTTGTATGTGTTGTATTGAATTGTAGACAGTATTTACCTATGTATCTCTAAACCCTTCACAGTACAGTAGTAGGTATGCATGTATGTAGTACATATATTTTTTGTAAGCTTTCTTTGTTGTGTATTTTTGTGTTTTTTCTTTGTCATTTTAAAAAATACGAATCACTCTTCTGGTAGTACGCACTATAGAGCAAATAAATGAAGTTATATTATTGATAAAGACAAGACAAGCCAACTGTTGCACGGTGAGCCACACTGAAGTCATCCGTTCGTCCGCACTTGCCATTTACATGATTTTGTTTTGTGTATGAACAGACAGAGAGTAGAATGAGGAAGTGTGACATGGATGCGACGACAGTATGGAAGGCAAATGCAGAATCAGCGAGTTACTTTACTAGCCTTGGCTTGGCTTGAACTTTAAATCCCTTTCTCCCTTTAAATTACATTTCAATCTTTGCACGGCACTTTCTATTTATCCCTCGTACAATATTTTAAGAATCGAGTCCTTTGCACCTTATAGCCTTCTTAGCATACAATAGTTGCAATAATATAACAAGGCAGGGCAAACTGTGTCCGTTGATGTAATTATTGATCAAGGGATGACATCAAAGGTATAGCATCCGTAGAGTACATCACCTTAGAGTACAACCGTGCGTAGTGCGTGTACTCGGGCAAGCCACATCAAGAATTAAAATGCAGATTAGTGATGTTGTGTACCAGTACAATCGCCTCCTCTAACTCACACTTTGCAATAACGTAACATAATAATATATATTTTATAATGCAAACAAATGCGTTATTTTTGCAGATTACAGAAGTATCATCATCATCAGTATAATCATAATATAAGTAATATACACAGTGTAATATAATAATACAGCTAATAATAATAATATAATATTTTACTTAATAATGCAATAACATTATGCATATGGAAATAATATTATTCTTTCATAGAACTGTTACAGTACAGTGGTTTTAGTTTATTTAACATTTCTTCCTTAATTATTTAGTACTTTTTTTCTCATTTTTATATGGAATTTTTTTCAACTGTCTCTCCTTGCCCCTGTTATCCTTTCATTGTTCATGTTACGTTTAATTATACACTTTTCAGTTTACACTTACGAGATTTGCATATCATCAGCATGTGACCCGTTGCCTTCAGTACAGCTCAACTTTATTATTAGCTCTATTAATTCTCTTTACAATCAACAACACTGTATCCAGTACAATGTGCTCTTAGCCGATGGAACAACAACGGGTTTTAGCAGAAAGTACCGTAAAGCAATAAGTACATTGTGTAACAATAATAAAATATGGTAGCTATATAAGGTGTCGCGTAACAGTAAATAATGTCACGGAACATAAGGCAAGGCAGAATAGTATTCCGTAGGAGAACCTGCGAAAAATTCCAATCAGATTGAAAAACTGAACCCCAAACACCTGAATCATTGTATCTATCTAGTAGTAAGTACACAGACGACAAATGATCCAAGAATTTTCAACAGTAATATCGTATAACGTAGCATTCGTAAGTATCGTAAGTCGTCATTATTAAAACTACACAGCTAAGTTGTATTTAGTAACAAGTATAATCCTATCAATATAATACAGTCTAGTAGTACTCAGTTTCGTATGGATGCCAATACAATTACACACTTACTTATTCTTGAATTTCAACAACCTGATTTTCAGAGTTGACAATTATAGGAGGATAGAGAAAGCGAATCGTATTGTTGTTATTATCATAAAATCTAGGAACCAATAATTTATGTAGAGGATTTTGAGAATAATTTGGATATGCACATTTTCTGAACAAGGTTTACAACCCTTTTCAGAGGTGCATTAATATACTAAATTTTAGCATCAAGTTTCCTATGTATAATGCTGAGGTAGTGAATTATTTCTTTAACGTTAACTACCACAAATTAACTTTCTAAGCCACAGCGGTTTAAAACATTGTAGCTCAGTGTAGTTGTTTAGTATGTGTGTGTACTGATATTTAATACCTCGTATATATAGTAAAAATGTCTTTCTATAGCCTACATACATTGATAGCACGTTTCGTCGTAACGTAAAGGAAGTAAAATTAAGTAACAGGGAGCAGAAGAACAAATTGTAATGTCAACAACAATTACATTTACATGAATATTTTTGCTTTGACGGTTGGTTAGTTATCTAAATTCTATTACTAAGTAAGAATACATATCGCATCGCTTAGTTAATCTACATAATATTAAGTAACTAAACTACAGAGCTAATTGCAAATTAACTTTAACTACACTACTTATATTAACTACTAATAATTGAACAACGGTGATGGGATACCATCATTTAAGACAAAGGCTACTTAAGGCATAATGTCATCAGTATTAGTACTTTCGAGGGTTTTCATATAAAGGCAAGGTTTGTCTTCAAGGGTAAGTCAATGCAAGTCTCTAAAATTAGCGAGGGAAACTATACTTTGCCAAATCCTCTCTATACACCTAATTTCAGTGTATAGGGATATGGAGAAGTATAAGTCTAGTCCTTCAGTAATTTCACAGACTTGCGCTGGTTTATTTGTATATTATATGTAATTAATGGGTAAGTCACTAGATTTGGCCACAATTTCAGTACAAAAACTCTCACTAACCATCAAAACAACAATGGTATGAAAAACGTGGAGAAGAGAGGCTCTATAAAAAGAAGACTCCTTGTCCTTACGTAAAACGTGAGTAAAGTATCTGTATTCTGACTGACTAACTTTGGTGCTAGAATAATAATAATTTTCATCTGCCGACCTTTTCCCAGTAGCTATGTATCCACTTCATAATAACAAATCATCATTTTGGTTAAGTACCTATCTTTCCTAATTGTATTGTGATTGCATAGATGTGTGTACGTTTACAACTTTGCATACCTGTCTCTGTTTTGTCAATTGCATTAATGAATTTCACCTCCTACGCATACATAGCAGCTACGAAATGCTAATACTTAAAATATTGGGGGGGGGGGGGGATGTTATAATAATCTTTGTATATCCATCCATTGTGTAATAGAATAGTTGCTAGAAGAATGATTATACTATTTGCATGGTAAAGTCGAGCCTTTTCACAGGATTGTCAATAATTTAATTAAAGTAAGTAACGTAATAAACGTGTAGGTAGGTAAAGTCTAACTGTAGTGGGTAGTAATTGTAATGTATTGTTGTATTGTGTAAGTAAGTTATAGATTTCTTATTCTAAAAGTACGTAAGTCTAGCTAAATAACATAACGTTAATTGAGTGCCAGGCCAGTCAAAAGAAGGAATACAATACACTCGAACACTTTGTTTTCATGTCACATAATGATACAGATATAAGTTATGTATCTGTGTGTACTATAGCATATCATCGTGAGTGATCATAATAAATGTATGTCACTCCACGACATCAGTCTACAGCACATTATACACTAACTAAATTACAGGTTAATCTTTATTATTATATCTTTATTAAGTTATTAAGCGTAGAGCTCTACTTCACTTGGCATGACTAATAATATTTAGTATTATACAGAGTCCACCTGTACGGTCCGTCAAATTCTCTTATATATGCAGCTCTCCACGGATGGGTGGAGGGGCTAGCCTTATATTTACAATATTTAGCTATTCTGTAGCAATTAGAATATTTTTGTCATTCACCAGCATGCACTCTTAGTGTAATACAACGAATTTTGGCTTGGCATCTCTATAGATGCACGCATTTATGTAGTAGGTGAAGTGTAAAAGGTAGTAATAGCATGTAAATGTAGAAACGAAGCCATTCGAAAGCTACATAACTACAGGAAGAGTAAGAGGCAGCTAAAAATCTTTAAAATTAAGCGATTGTAGTATCATATGATCAAGCGTCATCCTTCCAGTCTTCAATTCTACTGAATAATAAACAGAAATCAACTTTTCTAGACAAATGAACGAGATAATTAATTGAGGCAGAGAGCTGTGCGCAAGAAATGAAGCCAGAAGAGGTCCATCTCCATTTTTAGTAGTAGTAGAGCTGCTATAGCATAGGAGTTGACTATCATCACACACTATTATGAATCTGCTGAACTATAAATAAGTAAAACCTGCAGAATCTGTTTTGCTTTTCAACCAACCCTTCTCTCTAACAATGGAAAGATGATGTGTGGTCCAGCAGTTTCCTAATTAGTATACCTAGTCGACTTCAAAATCATTTGGTTTCGTGTGATTCCCCCTTCATTCCTAAATTCTATCGTATCCGCCTCTTATCTTTACCTACTTGAGCTTGATTTGGTTTCATGTGCTTACCTGTAAATTACTGCGTCTGCTAAACTACTGTAGCTGATGGCTGACCATATTTGGAAAATTATAACCCCAAAAATGACTGGCTTGGCTTTATTAAATTACATGACACAAAATTCAATATGAATAGTCTATCTTGTTCAGAATCATCATTAATATATTATTATTTATTATTTACGTTTTCAAGAATATTGATCATGAATTTTTTCATTTTACTTGTTCTTGTATAGATAGCTTATTAAATAGAAGGCAAAGTTTTTTCAAGTCAGAATCAGAATTCAATTTCTTTTTGTTCACACATTTTCTCTGGTAGAACAATCAAGTCTAGCTTCCCAATACAATCTGAGAAATTCAATTTAAAAAAAAGGAAGAGTACACACATGTTTTACGATTATGTTGCACTAGTAAAGTAACTTCTTTGTACTAAACATAAATAAATGTATTTACGGTAATGTTGAAATTCTCAGAGAAAGTGTTTTCACTTGTTAAAATTTTCCATTATGCAAAAGGTTCGCTCAGAATCATATTCAATGGTAACATTTCTTTGGCACAAGCAAGACACCTTCACACTTCTACTCTTATTAATTTGTGCACGTAAAATTGTAACGAACTGCTTGCTTTATATATTCCAAATCCCATTTTGCTTTTCTCTAATTAAATTTGGCAAAAATCTATTTCTGTCAAGGAAAATATATCTGAATACTTCTAGTTTGTTGACAACATTGTTTTCAATTAAATTACACAGAGAAAATCAAGAAGTTTAGTTTTATTAGTACAGCAAGGTTATCTGAATTAATTTGTGAGCATACTTTTATGTTTGGCACATGCGAATAAAGTCTCTGCCTTATATTACTACAGTATAGTAAAATGATATTTGAATAATCTAAAGAGATAAATCTATCTAATCTTATTTCTCAAGCTTGATATCTTTAGCAAAGCAGAAAAGCAAAGGACAAGAATTTCCCAGACCATTGATAATGAATGATGAGTCCCAATGTGTGAGTGGTAAAGAGAAAAACAGAAATATTCAAAGGTTACAAAGAGCCAATAAGATCCTAAACTAAAATTAGAAATAAATTCATAAAATTCATAGGTTTATAATAATGTGTAAAATCATTTGGTAATCTCTATCAGCTCATAAAGTCGTATCGTAGTGAATACTTAATTTACAAAATTAAGAATAATGTTTCCATCTCTCAGCTCAAACAACTTTTCCCTTCCACTTTCCCCAAAAAAAGTAAATTCTAAAATACACAACGAAAACAAAACAACCATAAAAAGTTGAAATTAACTATCATAATTAACATCAACCATCACCATAACCAAAATTCGAAGAGCTTATTACTTTTCTAGGTTGAATAGCTTAAGCCACACAACACTCTCTCTCTCTCTCTCTCTTTCGAATTCTTCAGTAGAGTAGAGGGAACAAAAAGCCCAATTGTTAAATAGCTACGTACGCAGGTCAACTCTAAAATAATTAACGAAAGTGTATGATTATATAATTAGTAATAAAAATTGTCAGCAATTGTTTTGTCCTGGTCGTCGATTGTTCTCTATAGTTTATGTAATTGTTATAAATATGATTGCCCACAATCATTTGTCACGTTCAGTTCAAGTTGATTCAGTGATTAATAAGTTAACTGATTACCAAAAGCATTTCTTGAGAGTAGTACTTTCACTACATCATCGTGGCCATTAATGGTGAGGCTATGTTACTATTAATATATATAAATAAGTATCGTACGTAGTATTGATAAGTATAATAGTTTATACAGTACAGTGCAAGTCGTCCTATAGGGTTCAGTTTCCTCACTCCTTTTAAATACATTTTGCATCGTGCTCACCTAAATATCAATTTAGGTACTCTTTGTATTTACTTCTGGCTAAATTACTACTATGTACAATTACTTGCATGAGGGCTACAGCTAGGAATTAATGCTACACTAATGAAATGCCTTGGCATTTGTGGGTTACTCTCTATCTCTAGTGTCTATTAGCTACTACAACTAACTACACAGTACAGTACTTAGTAAGCTTAGGCTAATAATTATAATAATGTGGATAATAATAATATATAAAGTTAATAATATTGATTTTTTACTCCGCTCTTTTCATGCTCAGTAACAATACACTACCTACTTAGTCTACTATACAAAGTGAGGTATTCACTTGAATTCGCAACGCGACAACTCTAATAGTATTCCCTGTTCAGTGCAGTACATTAGGAAATAGCCAGTCTTTTGCCAGTGAAAAATAATATTTTATGCATCTCTTTGTTACTTTTAATGTCATTGCACAGACTGTAAAATGAGTATTCCCCTTTCGTTGCAAAAGTCACACTCAGATTACACATCTGCATTGTATTCATTTGCACCTACGTGCCCACAATAATTATTAAATCTAATAATGTCTAACCAAATTGGATTTCTTCATGGATTGTAATAGGAATTAATAAATCGGATCAATTTCTTTCATACGAAAAAAAGGAGGATAGCAGGATTTACTTGTCAAAAATATTGCCTGCCCTACCTTTTCACTAGTTGTATGCATGGAGCCAATTTGAAAATCTTGGTTTACATAGGCACAGCAAATGTAGTTAAAGTCTATCCACCTACCTATACAGAGTTTCAGTTGAAGAAGCATTCTTTTCTCTAATAAATGTAAAAATCCTTTCGTGTAACTTAATTAATTAGTTCATGTGATGATGTGAGCTCGTTTGACAAATAAAAACATTTATCTAACTTATGTGTTTGTAGATTAGGTCCGTTTCGGTTACGTATATCGATTTCAATGGAACAACCAAATAATATTATGTTTTTTTATCCTTTCTGTAATAGCAAAATACATTGAAAATAAATAAGTTGTGTTCGAGTAAAATGAATGGTAGAGTTCAAGAGGCAAATACATTGCAAATTGCAAGAAGAGACTAACCGGATGTCCGATCCGTCTGTTGCTTTCTTTTTTGTACATTCTAATTATTATGCATGCACCTATTCATTACTATTATTACTACTTATTGTGTGTTTTTGTTTTATATGTATTGTATCATAGTAGGTAGGTGTACTGCATCCTCTTTTTACTAACAATAAGTAATAAACTAGCAGCTAGAATATATTACTATTTTTATATATTAAGGTAAATGTGCACTACATAAAACGGTATCCCATTTAATGCTCTTCACTTATTACCATGCATTATTCTTCTGATGCCTCATCCTCAGCTATAGCAATACAAGGAAATGAACTATTTTTACAACAATTTCCAAAAAGTTTGTCTCAACTGACCTGGATGCAGTTTCAAACATAACTCTTTCTCTATCTCAAAAAACAAATAATATATCCCCCTCTGAATGACATAAATCTCACTCTATTTCCTTCCAGAATTACAGCACAACACAATATCAGTGTAGCTAAAATGCAAGCCTCTACTAAAAAAGCTCCTTCCATCGCAACAACCTGAACTTCAACCTGTGCATGTCGACAATTATGAAAATTCATCTTCAAAACTTTTTACTTTACCGTGGCCCGTCACGTTTGCATCTACCACGAATCACTCTGCCTCTTTAGCTCCTACATATTACCGATATTTAAATTATTCAAGAGATCTGGATACTTTTGAATTTTCAATAAAACAGCCCTGCCCTATAAGCCAAAAGTTTACATTTTTCAATTTTGAAGACAAAGTGGGAAACTTTTCAAGAGTACACAAGTACGTACTTGTCTTCAATCAGAAATCAGAACAAAAAGAACTGTTTTTTCAGTCACATCAAAAGCCAAACACAACTACGTCAAATCACAATAACGAACTGAAAATTCATACTACTAGATTGCTACACTACTATACAAATCCATATATAGAAATACTTGTATCTATAAAGGCTGTCTGCCAAAAAGAACGTGAAAGAAACACAATGAGACATTTATGTAACAACAAATAAAATGTCAATAAGCTAACAGTCAGTTTAGTAACAAAATCTGGTCAACAACACAAACGATGTTTTCCTAGTAAAAAAAATAAGTAATATTTATACGAAGAGAGTGATTCGATTATTATTATTTGTTTTGGTTATGAGGGCCACGAAAGTAGTTCAGTTGGTTACTTTTGGGTTTAAGTCCAGAGATGACAAGTTGAATTTTAAGGTCTAGTGCGTAGGTTGAAGGAGAGTGACGATAATTGTTGAAATCCAATGTCTTGAAGCACTGCTATCGATTGTTCTTTATGCCTTTAATAGATTGTTGATGAAATTATGAATTACTATGTGATTGAGAGATTGATAGTACCAGAGCACAACTATTAACAGTGATTGGAATATTTTGCACTGACAAATGATTTTCATAGCATTTGCATCTCAACAATTTTAATTATTGATAGCATCTTTGTCGAGATTTCAATAGATTATAAGATGCACAACTATATAAAAGATTCACTGTTAGATTGATGAGTTTTTTGATAAAATTGAGAGATGATTATGATTTTGAAAAATCTAATAATTTATCTGATTGTTACAAGCAAACCTTTTTCACCTTAATTCTAACGGTATTTCTGAAAAACTCCTTTACAAAAATCATTTCTGAGGCTGACATTGACAAGGTCTGATATATTATTAGTAAATACGAGGAGACACTTTTGTCTGTTTATTTATTGCAAGCTTTGTAATGGCTCTGACAGATTAGCTTATTTATTATGCTGCTCTTCTGCATCTAAAAAACTTCAATCTCTTTTTTTTTTAAATAGTAATAGATGGTCAGTGCATTACAAAATACAAATGAGGGCTGATAGCAGCGGAAATTATCTGATGTTCTACAGTGTATGTGCTGAACAGTCTCAAAAATTGGCTGACAAAGTAGTTGGCTATTTTACATTAATTTCAATTACAGTAATTTCAACATTTCTGCAATTGAAAATAACGTATAATTTTTGTTTGGGCATTTAGGAATTTAATTTATTGTGTTGTAAAGTGTTGGCTTTTATAAATACTTTAAGGGTTTTAATTTTCTTTATTTTACGAGCACTTTCACTGTTGCAATCAACAGTCATGAAAAAACTTTTGTGCTTGAATTTCAAAATATATAAAAGAGTTCTGTAGATCCAAATCCAATTTATTATGATGCATAGGGATATGGATAGTGATATAGACTGTGTCAGCTACTTATTCATGTTGTTTTTCATAAGGATCACCATGCACTCATGCACTGTCTTTTGGTAATGCACTAATTATTGTTATTGTTGGATATTTACTGTCTGTCTTAGTTTCGGGAACATGTCTTTCAATTGAATACCTGAATATTTGGCAAAGGCATTCAATTTTAAAATAATTCAATTTTCCTTTTGAAGCTATTAAACTCAATTGGACAAACGATGATGAAAAAGGTTCATTTTACAATTTAAAGAGAAGACTAACCGGAAGAAAGTCAAAGAAGTGTTACCCCTTAACGAATAAAAGACAAAATAGGTAACACAACCATTTGAGTTTCACATAGTACATAATTTTCATCCACTTTTACCAGTTTTACCTTTTCGTCAATTAAAATGACTAAAGATTTAATTTGACTAGCCCTAATTCTGCTAAAGAATCTTGTCTAACTAATTACTAAAATTGTGCAAGAATTTCGCACTGCAAAATGCTTCATGGAAAGGTCTGGCTACGCTGCGTCGATTTGATTTCTAACGTATAAAGCTATTTCATAATTAAGTAATGCAAGATAGCGCTATCTTCACTCTACGTATAATCGGCTTTTGTGTTCTGTTCTGTAATAAAGCGACTGCTGGATGAAATGCTTAAAAATTCCTTACACTAAATGTGATGCATATAAATTGTCTACTTATGTGAACTGACGGGTTTTTCTCTTACTTCTGGTCGCGGACTAAAACGGAGCAAATACGAAAATCACAGAAAGAGTAATCATAGAAGGGATAACTAGCAACTACTTAGCTTCCGGTAGCATTTAATTAGCATAATTATGTAGAGGTAAAAAGAAACGAAAGGTCATCGTCAACTTTCAAGTACTGCACTGATTTTCTACGCATATTCTTCCCATCTGAGGAATTTTGTATCTTAATAGCTAATTACAGTAAGCCTATTCTACACGCACACATTTATTATGTCTTAATTATATTCAAATGCAATTGTGTTATTATGTCACATAGTCCACTTTCTGGAAGTAGGTCAATCAATGTTCACCTACTTACTTCACCTTCACTTACAAGCTATTAATAACATTATTAAATTCTTACGTTGATGATGCAACTCCTTGGATTATTATGCTGTACGTACGTGTGTGTAGTGTATTGTTTCTGCTTCACTAAGATCTTCCTTTTCGTTAACAGAAGATGAGACTCGAATTTTTGAAGGATATTTAATATTTTTCTTAACTTATTTGCGATAAAAACTTAACCTCTACATTTACTTAATTCGAAACGATATAAAGACTTTTCTGTAACACTTCATTGCAACGATAAATCGCTGTTGCGGTATACTCAATAATAAAGAAATGCTTTATGCCCTAGATAGCTATATAGATTGATAGATTACCTAGAGTTCTGGTACGAAACAAATACGAGGAAATTCCAAATACTTAAATAATCAGAAAACCATAGTGTCAAGTAATTAATTACAGACACTGTGAGCACTGGATGGAAACCAAATGCTTTTGTGAACTGTAAACACGACGTAACAGAATAGGTAAAGGTACATACATTGCATTATTTTCAATACCAGAAGACTTGAAGTCCGTCTTTTTCATTGAAGACTTGAAAAGGTTGGAATTGGAGAGACTTCAAAATCCTTGCTGGGGGTTGATCTCAATTTTTATAGAAGGATTTTCTAGGGACCATTCCCGATTTGGAATCCCTCGAAATTTCATTTTGTAATAAATACATTTTTTATATAGTTCAGTTGCTAAGATTAATAAAGATGTACGATTTAAAGCTGAGTTGATGAATTTCTTTTGTGCAGTCCATTCTTTCTTCGTGTTCATCATAATCACTATCGTCACCCCTCGTAAAACTTGATGAGTGTCAAGCAATTTGAATTTCATTGGATTGACCGAGTTGCAGTGATTGTATTTGAGTTGATTTCAATGTACAATTTGCCTTTCTATTTGTGATAGAAAACAGAGAAGCCTTGGATTGGATTTTTTCAAAGGAAAGATCAGTTGCCATCAAGACAGAAGAAATACAAGACGCGACGTGAGTTGACCACAAAGCTGTTACGTTATAATAATCTTTCAAATATGGCGGCGGAAGAGGACGGTCGGTCGGGAATCTTCGACTGGAGCGAGAATTTTCATGTCAATGTATACATCAGGTCATCACAAATTCTAAATTTTCAACTTTGCATTGATCAGATCGTTGAAGTGGAGGATTTCGAGAAATATTTTATCGTAGCAGCTCATCTCTAGCAAGGCTAAGGCAACACTTTCGATTGAGGCTAGTTGGTACGGCACAGCACAGAACGTTTTCATTTGTTTCTTATGATAGCTAATAATATAATGAGTTGAGTAGTAACGAGAGATTTTCATTTAAATCTCCGTCAGAAAAAGTACAGAACAGGCCAACATCAATTTTCAATTTAAAAAAAGCCCACATTAAAAGAAAGTGCCGTCTTCTAATTCACCAGACTCAGAGGAATGCAAAGCGTCGAAGTCCAAGACGAGACGCTTGATGTGCGATAATTTCTCGTGCAAATACGTGAACTTTTGCTTGGCCTCTTGATACCTTCTGTTTTTCTTATTCGCGTAGTACTCACTCACTATCTGATCTTTCACATTCTACACAAAATATCAAAGAAAATCATTGTAAGTTTGGATCTCTACGACTCTTCCCCACCTTTTTGTCACGACTTAATTTTTTAATTTTTCAGAAACAAGCACAATAGTAAATCAAAAGATTGACAGTGGAGATTAAAATCTCATCTTCTTTAACAACAATTCAATTGAGTCAGAAATTCCTTTTTTTTCTCTCATTTTTTTTTCATTTTTTTCAACTCCACACCAAAAGTAAACAAAAGTGCATAGCAAGTTTTTTTTTGAGTCCAACCATAGAAAGACAAATTTTAGAGTGGACTGATTGATAGAAAATCAGGGGACAAGACAATACACTCTGACTGACCTGATAACCTTCCGTTCCACGTTCCTCCTGCCGCAGTCTTTCTTCAAGATGAGCAAACTTTTTCGAGACTTTATCTATCACAGAATGCAGATCACGATATTCACCATACTCAGCATTGAAGTCTTCCTTATAACGACTTCGTTGCTCTCCGTTCTGGATCGTTGTATATTTACTGTAAATACAACCATACTTTTGGTAACACACTCCCATTTCCAAAGATTCACTCTTAAACAAAAGTCAGTAGCTAATCTTAAAACCGCAATCACATAACAAGTGCATTGCTTCAAAATCCGATTAGCACTAACAAGAATAAGTAGAAAGAGGAAAACAGTAATGAGAAAAGGGTATCGGCTAATATCGCAGTTCTCCAGTAGTATATACAATGACATCATAATAATGTCAACTACGAGATTGAAGACAGATACTTACTACGTAACACAGGATAAGATAACGAGCAATTACTCACAATAAAATATGACAGCCTATTTCGGTTTCAGCTTCAGCAACTAATTACAGCGCGTCAGTCTTATTTTCCAGACTAGTAGTTGCAGATAATACAGTATCATACATCGTATCAAACAGTAATAATGATATGTAAGAAAACTCCAGGAGGTTAAGCTCCTTCCTTCTTCACAATATTTACTACGAAACCAAAGAAGAGCTCATTTCCTCTGATTAAATACCAGAGCACATAAAAACTAATGGCTACTATTACAACAGACTCGAATTACATCAATTACATAATGGGGAGACAATGCCTAGTCAGACATCATCGCCTTCTCAATCTGTCCGATGACTAAAATAGCTAATAAATCCTCTCATTAGTCAGCTCAGCTTTCTCATTTCACACCCCTCAAGAAACAAAAATATTAATCTATTCTAAAAGATTATCGACAACAGTAATTATCATTTTCAATACGAGCAACAAAGAATCAATACACTGAAGAGAGGAGTCTATCTGGATGGCAATCATATGCCAATGGTAAAAAACCCTCCATATTATAAACGTTAAACGAAATCAAAAGCACGAACAGCTCCTAATTTATTGCTTATTCGGGACAAGTAGAAATATTTAGAATAACTCGTGATTCAGTGTTCACTGACAACTCCTTTAGAGTGCAAAGATATTTACGGCTTTGTCTGGGGAAAACATTAGGCGGGATAGGAGAATTGGCGAGAGTGAGATAAGAAAAGGCGAAGGGAAGTGATGATAAGGGTCTTACGTGAGATAGGAAGGGTACTCAGAAGCAGACTTGACATGTCTCTCGATCTCATCAGCCTCCTTGCTCTTTTCTCGCTCGCGGTCTCGTTCCTTTCGGTCCCGATCCGTTCTGTCTTTGTCGCCGCGGGGTTCCCTATCGGAGCGGTCGCGGTCCTTGGCGCGCCCTTCGCGCCTCCCCTCCCCACGTGTCCTCTCGCGCTCTCTGTCCACCTCGCGATCCCTAAACTTCTCCTTGTCCCTGTCTCTCTCTCGCTCGGCACGCTCCATGTGTCCGTTGACGTGGAGATGGGGAGCGGAGGTGCTGCCGCCATTGGAGTGTCCGTTCGTCCAGCCCTTCTGCTGCTGTTCCAACTGCTGTTTCTGCAGCGCCTCGATCTGACTGTCGGGACTGGACTGCGGGGTGGTGTGGAATCCACTGCCGTTGGTGGTGGAGGAGACGCGGTTGCAGCCGTTGGTGGCGCCGGCGGCGCCTTGGCTCAGGAGCCCGCCGTCGCCGTTGACACTGACGCTGTCGAGCTTGGGCGTGGGGAGTGCCAGGGTGAGTCCGTTGGCGTTAGCACTGTTGGCGTTGCCTACACTATGATTACTATGATGATGACTGGTGCTGCCGCTGGAGGAGCTGCTGCTGCTGCTCCCGTTCCCGCTGTCCACAGAATCCGTTTCGTCCGAGTCGGGTAATTTGGTGTCGACGTCCAGCTTGAAGCCGTTGTCTTGCGAATGATGATTATGAACTTGTAAATTGGTGTGAGTGGGAGGGGCGTGGGGATGACTGGCTCCGCCGTGACCGTTGCGCCCCGCCCAAGGGTAGGCGGGGTAGTCGTCTTGAGAGCTTCCTCCGTTGTGGCCACTAGAATGATTACTACTACTGCTATGGTAGGGAGGCGAGAGGTTCAACTCAGGAACAACATTGCGCGGACTCCGATGATTCGTTACACTATGGGCCTGCCCATTAGTCTGATTATTCGTCGAATTACTAGCACTAACATTATTATTATGATTATTAGTTCCGATGGGACTCAGTCGTTCCGAGTAGTTGCGATGTGGTTGGTGATGTTGCGATTGATGAGTTGTCATTGAGTTGATTGAGGAGGCGGGGGCGACGACGGGAGAGAGACTTGCCGAGTCACGCTCCCGCTCCCGGCCCTCTGTCTTTACATTACTATCTAACCGGGCATTGGCACTTGGTCCGTTTCCATGTCCATTCTGATAAGTTGAGCTGTTGCTGACCCCCGGAGCGCCACTCCGACAGTTCGGCGGCTTGAAATTCGAGAACCGCTGCTTTTTCGATGCAGGAATGTCATTGTAGTCACCAGAGTTGCCGCCATTGCTCACGTGCTCCGGGATGGCACCTCCGTTGCTACTTCCGGGACGCTTCGTGCCCCCGGCACCTTGACTCGTAGCATTCGCATTGTGATGACTCCCCGTGCCGGGCAGCAGGAGACTCGGCATCGAGTTCACGCCAGAGCTTGACTTAGGTACGTTGTGCTGACTGCTGCCTGAATAGTTGCTCACGTGCGACACCCGCTCCCGCCCGCCGTTCTCCCGCTCCCGGTGGTAGCTAGACCCGCCGCTCCCCACCGCCGACCCGCTGTTGTAGTTCACCGGAGAGTGACCTGAGCCAACAGACGTCGTGCTGCGCGGAGACAAACTACTTCCACTCGTCCCACTCCCAACACTACAATCACTTCCTGGTGGTGTCAGGTTCTGCGGCTTCCGTCTACAACACACAAACAGATTCATTAGGCCTCGCTCATTATCAACCCTGTCATCAAAGACACCACATGTCACCTTTCAATTGTCATCCAAAAAAATTACATTCTAAATAGTAACTATCATTAATACTATAGCATAAGTTCATTATCAGTATGTACAACAATCATAATACATCCACTACATTGTTTAAGCATACTAAAAAGTAGCAATTTTTAAACATAGACATTGCTATTATTCTAGTTAATTTCCAACAGGATGCACTGTTAATTCCTGCTCTAGTCAATGTCACTTGTAGTAACTTAGCGAAGGATTAATACTTCATTGCTCCGCACGGTTATGAAATGTATGATTGAAAATTCATCATTCACAATCATATGCATAAACATAGCTATGTATTACATTCAGCATAATTACCATTATCGTAAATGATAACTGATCCAATAGAAAAGCATTCGTTAGCAGCCTATGAAGCTACCTTGGTGCTACGTGCGTAGCAAAGGCAGAGGAACAGAAGGAGATAAATAGCTGTGCTGACTATGCAACAAGTATTACATTATGCAAAATAAATAGGTAGCTATATAATTATGTATTCACATGTATTTAAAAGAGTGCTTTTCTATTAGCTTTATCTCATACATTGAATGACTCAGTTGAACATTCGCTATCAAAGAGTAAAATGTAAGACGCTTTGCAAAAATCCTGCCGAGCCCTCTGAGTAGTGCATGTAAATTAATAATGACAATCGCCCCATTGGAAGGCTAATAATCATTGCAAGACATTGTGGATGCGAAGGAAATCCAGGCAGCCAAGACTGACAAGCCATTTCATTTCATTTTTCAGTCTCTATTCATTCTCACTCGAAGCTGTTAGATTCTATTTTTTATCTCTCATTATGCAAATCACTGATCAGGCAGCTCGATCAATCACCATATAAAACTCTTGCTAAGCCAAAGAAGTCAGTCAGATCAATTCCCTGAGGAGAGGAGTTGATTTCATTCGACTGAACTAAAAACTCCAAGCCATAAACAGATTACAAGCAAAACTAAACTACTGTCCTCTCAAGGACAACTGCGTCACATTCTACCTTGCTGACTAGGCTTCAAACTTATAAATACATGTTGCATACAAAATGATTTTCCGCCGTGGAAACTCATGTTCCTTTCGTTTCCTCTCTAGCTCCTAATAACAATGGCAAACCCCTGTTCAGTCGCAACAGTTTTAGTGGATATGTAGGAGGAAAATCATCCAGGTCAACTCAATACCGTCCTAAGGCGTAGAAACAATATTTTGTTTACCACATAAGAGACATCAGATCTATTCTCATCCTCATCCTTTTTCTCTACATCCGAGCTTATTACTTTTTCTAACTCCTTCTCCTACCTTCTCTAATCTCTGCCACAATTTCGACTCAGCAAAACCCAGGAGCAATTTTATGTTTTACTTTAATCATACATATGGTAAATCACATGTCATTTATAAAGTAATATAACACACTCTTATTATAAGTATATAGATTATAATCTTGTCGAAAACAAATTCAGCTACATGAAAATGTATCATAAATGTCATTGCACAAATGGCCATTAGGTTTTTAAGGATGTAAAAAAAAGTTCTTCCGTGTATTTGCGTGACATTTAAGTATCGGCACAACAGGGGTCTATCTAAAATGTAAAAGACATACAATGTCAACTAGAAATCTGAACACGGTTAGCTACTTTTTCCTTCTTATTTGCTTGTGCTACAGGCTATACCTATGCCATTGAGTAAACTGAGCATAGCTAAATGTATATAGATATAATTGGGTATATATGTGCGATAATTTGTATGTTTATCACGTACTCATCAATTGCTAAGCACATCGGCAAGTTACAATGACACTTCAAGATCAAATTTTAACGCACATAAGGATTAGCTACGCTAAAGCCAATCCATTTAAAATATGTAGCCACAGGCTTATTCTTACACAATCACCACTTTGTGTTTAACAAATAACGATTCTTTTAAGTATGATACAAAATATACACAAACAATTACAATGGCTACAATAAATACGCAATTCTAAATGCGTTCCAATTTCAGTTAAAGTAGACCAAAAGTACAAACAGTTTAATTTTTGACTATTTCACTGACATTACAATTTTCGATTAGATTAGAGAGAGAGAATAAATCCCACCTTTTCATAAGCTGTCTCTCTTGCTCATTGTAGAAAGGCCAGTCTTCCTGAACATCGTTCCAAATGCCACGAATTAAATTGTACTCATTATCCTTGTAAATAGACACTTGCTGCAAAATCAACCACACCAGCTTCTTATCCTTTTCCTTTATCCCATCTGCAAAAGTCAAAGAATATTAATGATCAGATTTCATTCCCTTCCATCACCATCCATTCCTAGTATGTCTATTTGCAAACATTATCGTAGCAAAGTATCTGAACACGAGCGACACCGTTGTTGCCAACAATTTACACGAACCTTTTCTGTTCATCCATTTCCACTACGTAAATAAACAAATCATTATCCCTACAAATAATATTCAATGCAACCAGAAGCCGCAGCACAGATGGCATTACTGATATAAGAAATTGTTACTAGATAATCATATCTTCAATAAATAGATATTGATTTCCCTATTTCTAATGCAATTAATTACATTAGTCGTTTTGAAGATCACAACCATTGCATCAACATTAATACTTACCTATACAATCCAAACGATGATCATTTTTTCAGAACCATTTTTTGTTGCCTTCTAATGATACTCATTAATAGCTGAACAAAGGGTACAACAACGTAGCATTTATAAATAAGATAATAATTGTATGTCCAGCTACAAATCTAGGTACCTACACATTAGATATAATATATAATGCCAATGAAATTGCACCTGACACATGAGACGGTTTGACTTTAGCAGATAGAATGGCAACCGACGGACCTAGCTAACAACTTATCAGTTACGTATGCCTTCTATAAGCGCTACTTTTCTTTCATTCTGACAATATCTTAGGTTAGCCGAGCAGAAACTCTATATAAGAAATCAAAACTAACCAACGCCCTTTCTACATTATGTACATTGTACGTTAATTTATGGAGGAGTCAATAAAATACACATATAATACAAAATACAAAGGGAGATACTACAACTTCATACCTATGGTTAGGATGCTTACTACCTATATCACTAGCTTACAATAACAAAAATTATAACTTGCATCCTTTTGTATCTAAAAGAATCATGATCAAATGTATAACGTAGAACCATGTGCAACTGCATACACATCAAATATACAAAGTACTATTTGAGTTCATTTAGAGATATATACTTTTGCAAACTTCAAGTTAACTAATAGTCAAGTACAACAACAAAAAATCTCCAAAACACTTCATTGGTGGTAATGCAAAACCATTATATTGCGTATATAAAAATTTCGCTAGCAAAATAACAAAAAAATAAATTCTTTCATGAATCATTGTTTTCGATTAATTCAATTTCTTAGAAAAATCATTTCTGCATCCTATTGGAGTTGAAAACCCAACCCAAAAACTCAATTAAAGCTCAGTGAACAAATTGCACGAAAAAGTATGCACACTGCATTTTTCAGATGGCTAAGGTTGCTCAGATCAAATAAAAAACAATTTTGCATATTTTACTACAAAGAGATCCTTGAGGGATGCCGTTAGAGACAGTGTTACTCTCCTTTCCAGGAAAAAATTGTGTTACAATGCATTCATGTACAACAGATTAGATCTGTACAAGGAAAAAACATAAAAGGTCTAAAAATACATGCACTAATGTACATTGCTAATATCTTCTCGTGTATGCATAGTGCACTTCTCGTTTACCCTAAAACTTTTTATGTTGTGTTTTCCTGTGATTTTCAACAAATTATTATAACTACCCACACGGACAATGCTTGCTAGTAAAGGCTACACCTGAATTGTTTTCTAGTAAACGTCCCTCACGAACTTTTTAATTTGCAATCAAGCATAAAGAGTAGATGTAGAGGAATAATAATTTTTGTTTGTATTGATAAGGACCTAAAAGCCCCCAAGACATGTTCCTTATATGCTAATACTTTAAAACAAGTGAAATATGCGATATTCCACTCAATCTGACGTATCTCAAATCTAACGCTACAATAAACCATCTCAGATTTTAAGTAAAAAGTTACGATATCACGAAAATCTTCTCGTCTTAAATTTCAACCTGCTAAACTATTAAATTCCTATCACAAGTAGAAAATTACAATGTATTATATTTCATTTAAATTGCAAGACTGACCAAAAGATCAAGTTATCACATCAGATACAATATTTGATTGACGTGTTATATCATTCTCACCTCTATAGATTCTGGCCAATAGTTCAGGTTTCTTGAAGGATTTCACAGCTAGAAGGTGTATCAATCGCTCTCTGAAATTAATTAGAAATTATAAAAACAATTAAATTCAACTCTTTATCAATTCATCAAACCCATCATATTAGCCTCAAATTAACAATTGTAGACATCCTCATTTATTCTGTTGGAGATTTGGATTCTGCATTTCATCAGGACAATGAGTAGAGAAACAATGGGCATAGTTCATCGAAATACATTTCTTAATTCAATAAGTATATATATGCGTTATCTGGCCGTTGTCAAATAACAATGTAGCATTGCATCAAACGAAGAAAAAACTTTATTTTATGTTGTAGCTACTCAAGTTAACATATCAGATTCATCCAAATTAAGATTATGAACTGTCTGACAGACTTAACAATATTTTAGTATACATATTTATTTTGACAATGTCAATCGAGGAAAAGGGAATTATCAATCGCTGAAAAAGATATTAATGGTGTGTCTCAATCTTAAGCCAAAAATCAATTAAATTATAGCATTTAAAATGGCTAACATTATTGAGGAGTTTTGCAACTTGTGTAAGTAGCATTTACACCGTTCTGGTCAACAAGAGCCACTTGGTATCCTTTCATGCAAAGATGTAAATGTGGATAGCAAGGATAATAATAAGCATAACGCATAAATCATAAAGGTAGTATATTAATGACCAAATAAGTGTACAGGAGCTGATTAGATAATAAAGCAGGGTTATTAAGGTTCTTGAAAGAAGGCAGCAACTCAGCCTGCCTACTTCAGCAACACTAATAATAACAATAATCACGAATGCTCTTTGCCACGGCAGACAGTAGTTAATCAACATAAAACAATGCTATAAACTCCGCTAATGCTTTTGCAAGTTTTATTTGTAGGTATCTACTGTGTTTGTGCTCACACAATTATCGTAAAAAATTGCTCTCAATGCTATCAACATAGCCATCACCACTTTCTACATACAAACGATTAAAAAACTAATGTTATAAAATGAACAGAATAGATATTCATTTATCGTTGTGCTTAAGGTGAGGTACCTAGCACTATCCAGTCAATAGTTAGCAAGTTATTATTAGCAAAACTACTGTTAAGCTCTGTATAGCTGTTAAACCATCTATATAGAAGCACATATGCGAATGGAAGCAATCATATTCCAATTTATAGTGGTACCTATTCCAATAATTGTTAATAAGTGGCCATAGAAAACGAACATGAAGATGGATAGCTATAATTAAAAGCTTTTGAGAAAAACGAATCATTTGCAAACGAAGAAAGAACAACAGTCCCATACAATGAGTTTTGCATTGCGTTATTGCATAGATAAAGATAAAGCCAACCTTGGAAATCGCATTAGTCTATCAAACTGAGTAGAGAAAAATAAAATAATAATATAGGAGCTCAATGGGCGTGGAATATAAATACATTTGTACCACTACGTAATATTATAAGTAAATTAGTAATTAACAAAATGCAAAAAATGAGAATAATGCATTATATAATTAAGTGACTATTTGTGTCGTAGCTCATGCTATTGGTACGGACCACTTATTTTTATATCCGTGGACAACTAGAGTGCCAAATAAATGCCTAAGATTTACTATATCACTTACTTTGACATACTGTTATTTAAAATTGGCTTTAGATTCTAATGGAAGTATATAAGTATGATTTAAGTTTTTTAAATAGAATTTTAAGAGTTTTCTTACTTAAGAGGTCTTCTGGAAACATCTAAGTTGCCACCAGAACCACCTCCATTGGCAACTTTCGAAAGGCCATTAGGACTGCTCTTAACGTTGGCATTGTGGGAGGGAGGAGCGTTGGATATCTTGTGGTTACTGTTTGACGTAGAATTATGCGAAGGGGGTTTTGAAGAATGATGGTTACTGTGATGACTGTGTGAATTATGATTATTGAAAATAGGCGAATCTTCTCTTCGATGTGGAGGGAGTCCTCTTACATATTTATTCTTCCCCTTCCCTCGATTAATATCGGCACCATTTTGCTTAATTTCTTTCGCACTGCGTTAAAAAAGGAGTCATCATATCATTAGTAATCATTATCTTGGAAAGACATTTCATCCATAGAAATTATATATTTAACATTTCAAACGTATTAAATTTCAGCTTTATGGTTTAAGAACCATTATTGACATAATTGTCGCAACCGCAAGCAAGTGGTTCGCAGAAACAACTACCCTAATACTCTAAGTGATATATATGTTACAGTAAACCAAAAATTCGTAATTAAATTGCGCCAGAAAATATGATAATATATAATTTAATTTTGCAATATACAGTACACATACAAAAGTATAATATAGGTGTCTTTACATAAAGACAAGTAGTAGTAGACATAGTAAATAAATCTATGTCATGATTTTTATGTATTGTTATACCGTGTTATACCATTATATGTTTGTATATGACATACGACTGATGAGTCGATCATAATTTAAAACTGAGCAAGGAGATCACGAACTTATTACAATGATGGCTCTATCTTCACAGGCTTTTCATTAGACTCCGTGTGGCTTTAGTTTCGAATTATCATTATTACAGGCCAGACAAAAACATTCGGCAAACTTTTATTACCATTTAGGAATTCTGCCCTTTCTCTTTCCTCACATAACAATGCTAATTAGATAGCTATAAATTTGAAAGTTTAGACATGTGTTACGTTATCATTACAAAATACTTTGGCTTTCCTGGTTGATAACTTCACATCCATACCTAAAAAGGGATTTCTCATTTTAAGACTTTTTCATACCCTAAATAGGTAACTATTTTAAACATAGACATTATTGTGGATTCTTTAATTCGAAATAATGATAATATGTCGAATTACAAATAAATGAAAGGAAAGCGTTATTGGGAGAGATTGAGTAGTAAATAATAATACTACGTCCACAATAAATATATAGCCATTTAGTTGACGTACCATAGAGGGGAAAAAACGCTAATTATGCTCGTACGTACGCAAATTATTTTCGGAAGAACACAAATAATATAATTGGGGTTGGACACCTCGTCGATGAATTAAATCGTGATTTTACTTTCTCTGCAATAGTCAAGCCAAACCGTTTAACCTATTCAGTTACTAATATGCTACAATGTCAAACATAAATAGAGATACAATTTTCATGGGGTGGGTAAATTAGTTAATATTGGATTCTCCTGTAAATTAAATTAGAAAAAGAACAGATACAAAACTTACCAGTCCTTTTTTCTCTCCTCTTCAACAGCATTCATCCGTTCCTTTGTCATTTCATACACATCGTCCTTTGCATGGATCCGCATCTTGAAAGGCAGCGTACCCATGGACTCCAACGATCTGTTAAAAGCATATAATCGTATTTTATTAAGAATCTTAACTATTTAATTACTTATTACGGATAATTTTGTTGATGAAACAGGTAGGAGTTGTAAAAACGATTCTAGACGGAAGTCCATGCATGACTCTAAAATATAACAGAGATATAAACCATTTTCTTCGAACTCAGTTATTGTCTGTTATCTATCGCATAGCGTGTCATTGTGATTTCGTACTCAGATGTCAAAATAATGCACAAATACTAATACTTAATACATGTTAGCATTTACAAACGTTATTATTTCAATGGTGAATTTTTGTTTTGAAAAACTGCGTGGATGCACCAAGGTTAAGTTTAAACAAAAAAACTGCACCCGTGCCTTGCCGCGTGCTCCTCTCCATAGTTTTGCCTACTGCATGCCTACGACATGAAAAAGTATTGGGTATGATTAATTTCATGCTTGTCTGTCCATCCCTTGAAAATAATTAATACGACACATCCGAGTCATAAATCTTCCTCTTTCCTCCATTTAGCAAGCAACGAAGACATTTCGTACAGGTAACTGATTAGATTAACATTACACGACACAATTGATACTGTTCACGAAAAAATCGTTAAAATTAAATTGCAACTCAATTGCTTACTTTGGTCTCTGCGTACGAATTAGGAGGAGTACGACTAATACTCCATAAAGAGTAAAAGTGTAATAAAAAAGTTCAAAATCATTACATCTGATATCACTTCTCATTTTAGTATAATCACGTCTTACGGTGACAGTAGCAACTATGAGATTTGTCGTAGAAAGTACAGAATTTTATCATCAAAGTCGCTGTGAAAAGTAAACAGGCTTTTCAATGTACCTACACGTATTCTAGCGAATTAATTAGTCAAGCCAACTTGTTAGATACATAATGCAGGACGTAATCTTATTATCATTAGCGGATGCAATACAATGTACAACGTACAATGAAAATTCACTTTAATTGCGTAATGTTTGTCTCCAAACTAGAAATACAAATATAAAATAGTCGCAAAGTCAGTATTTTACCCAATTTTAACTTCCCCAATTAAATACTTCACGCACTGCTCCCACCCAAACACCTTATTAGATACACATGCGTAGGTAGAATTTAAATGGCAATGTAAGACGTATGGGTATATTGAATATATGCATAGCAAACTGTATATATTTGTTTACATCACTATAACCGCTTGTCTATCAAGCTTGGAGTAATTTAATTATAGCCGAGCAAATAATCTTTTTCTAATTCCTATCTTCTATACAAAGTCAGGGATGTCTCAGATACAAGATATTTTATGAATACTTAGCATTATCATTGTATTGTTGTTTTTTAATTGCTTCAAAGCATTAATTTCTCAATCTAATAATTTGTAGAACAAATAAGAAATACCATTAAATGAAATGACTATTTTCGCAACGGAAATTCTAGTCATCTGAGTCTTCGGAATCTCAACTTTTTAATAGTATTAGCGTTTTAGGAGTCGAATTTCGGGAGATGAAATTAATGTACCGACCTAAATACACATACGTATGTGTAGATAATTAATAAAGTGTTTCCTACGCACATATCACCATTGTAAGTGCGACTGTGTGATCCTGATCACAGGGTATCGAAAAATAAATTAAAATATTCGCATCACGTCAACTAAGCATAAATAACAATCAGTTGGATTAGAGATAGAAAGGACACGGTCCCAGACAGACAGATCAAGACAACGAAATTGCAAACTACGGTCAACAACCAAATGAGGAGAAATAGCTAGCATTTCTATTGTATTCACCTCTGTGATTATGATCAGAATCTGAATCAAATTTGACATGTGGCCTATTAGCTTAACGCAACAATACATTATTATTACTCTATCGAGTCTAGTGCCTAAAAGAATACGGGATTGTGCCAACAATGGCAATAAGTACAGAGCTCTAACTAAAAAGTGACTCTAGTGTAGTTTGAGAGTCGGCATAAACAATTGGTATAAAGTCATGGCAAGGCAAAACATGACACAGACTAACAATTCAAGTCAACAGTCAAGGAAAAACTTTTCTTTTCATTAAATATTATTTTAGCGTGTCCATCTGTTTCTTTAGGGCTGGTTGCTTACTGGACGTGAGTTGACTGGATTATTTATTGATCCTTGATAATGTCCTACCCTCTTTCCTAGAACGTACACAAATCCATTTGTTTATACTCGCACTTTCTGCGTCCTTATTCTTACTAGTACTTACACTCATATACAGTTATATTATATTATAGGGAATAACGAAATTGAGTGCTGCATCGTGCTTTGCTCGAAATTCGAGAGGACATAAAAACTTTGCTCTGTACTCATCTTTTTTATCTAGCTCTACTTTTCGATTGGTTTCGTTCGAGACTACGAGACCCTACCTCAATATCCTTATGCACTATGAAAAGGTTCTTCCTTTTGTAATAATAAAATCCCTATCTCATTCTTAACTCGTTCACTAGTGTCAAGCACAAAATTAAAATTTATTCTCCTAATATGGCATGGCAGAGCGAGACGAATTCCCAACTCTCAACTTTCCATTCTCTTACACTATTTACTAATGTAGTGCTCCCTACTAGTACTAATATAACTACCTATACACAGTGTGTAGTGGTCAGCTCTCTTCGATTAGCATTGCACGAAATCTTTGCTTTTCACTCAACGTTATCCTCAAATCTTAAAGAGGTTTACATAGATGGTCCCATTTTATTTTAACATCTAAGCAGATTACCCTAATGGATCAACCACACAGACAAATAAGGAAACTAAGTACTCCAAGAAATAAACAATTAAATGAATTTCATCACTCACTGGGCTATAGAAATGTGTTATGCTATAGAAATGCAGAAATGCACCACTATATACTAAACACCCTGATTTGAGACACATTAACCTGTGCTATCACATTCTAATACAAATAAAGTTTAATCTAAGTAGACATTTTGCAATGCAAACGTTTGAGTACAAATTGAAATAAAGATAAAATGGAGACAGCAGACAGATCTGTAGACAAGATACATAAGATTTGCTGTTAAAACAAGGATGACAATGCACGACACAGTGTGACATGACACTTCTATGTTGACAAATCAAGATAAGAGATATTTAGAGTGTGAGGTAAATGAGACAATCATTCTTTTGGTGTCTTAAATGTGCATTTATATGTAGCATGGCTAATATCAAAAAATATTTCAAGTACAAAGTACAATAGCATTGATATTCTTCTAAAAGATATCTTCCAAAATTATAGAGATTCTGTCTAGCAAGGCTAATTTCTATTGGATTCGCCATAGTCCTACTGAAAAAGTACCTGCAGACAACTATTTTGTTTTCAACATTTGGTAATGCAGTGGTGGGAGTTTATTGTAACCCACAAATTGTGGTGTGCTTAATATTATTAGGACGTTTACATGTTGGTAATGCTGTGACCATCAACAATGCATATTCAATCGCGATAAAAGAGATACATCAGTGCATACGTAGATCTTATTAACAGACGTGAAGAGAAAAATATGAGGGAGAATAGTGATTTGGCCAGTGTTAATTGACTTTCTTACCTTGAGCCACATTGTTGAATGCATTCGAAACTTCCTTGAGGACCCTCAATATCTGAATTGGATGAAAGACTAAAGTCGAACGAGTGGCCATCGTTGGCGTGGGACGACGGGATATGAATACGCTGCAACAATCAAACGAACAAGTCATGAATACAATGCTTACATAAATGTAGATATTCAAATTCAAATGCACATGAAAGGAAATAGGCAAGCAAAGCAAAGCAGAGCCAAGAAAAATAAATCTTAGTAAATAAATAAATGCTAGTAAAAGAAACAACTTTGCATATAAACAATCGTAGTCATCAATTACAGCTATCCTTCATTTCTCATTACTTTTATGAGACGAGGTGAGGTAGGAGCGCTAAACGGTGAAGTCGCTTACTTATGATATCCGTGTGCACGTATCTCAGGTACTCTACGTTTTATTGATTGAATTCAAAACGTCAAAAAAGCAGAACTTCTTCTGATGTCTTTTTAAAACAGACGAGTTGAATGCAAAGAGACAAGAAAAGAAATTCTAGCGATTGTTTTTACGTAGCTATGTACTAAAGAATCTAGAGAGAGAGAATGAAATACTAAATTATTATGCTATGCCTAACCATAGCAAAAGGATAGGAATCTGAACGTGAAGAGATAAATGCATACTTGCTCTTTTCGTGCTCAATCAATATTGGTTCTGCCTTTTCGTTCAAGAGACAATGCACTCTGCATTTGAATTGACTCTCCGGATAAAAAACTGACCTACATTTTTTATCGAGAAAACTTTTCACTTCATTTCATCATTTGCTCACTCAGACTGTCAGACTACGAATTTCTTAAGAAACGCACTCATTCATATCGGCCATCGATGAACTTTTCATGTACCTTAATTAATTATGCATTCTTGATAGACAACAAAAGAAAATATCTATCCACCTCAAAATGGTCACGTAATTTTTATGGTAAGCAGTTAGGCTTAAGTAAGCATCTAACCTAAAACAAGTGTTAAATATTCGGAACTGTTTCATTTCACGCGTTTAACCTTTTCTTAGTGAACTGACACAATTCGGTTGCATATTGCATAATTTCAAATAATGCATTTGTTTATACAAGCAAAAAATCTATTAGTCTTAGGGTTTTCTTCCTTTACCAACCCAAAATTAAGAACTGTACATTGCGTACAATGTTGAAGAGCCCAGGTCACCAAATAACGTACAGGTGCCTTATTGATCTTTGCACCAAATAAATTATGAAGTGCAGTATTACAAAAGATTTACATATTTACCGTTGGTGTTACACTGACATTTATTTTCTGGGCAAATTCCATTGTGTCAATTTGGGCTTCTTTTACCAAGTTCACCAAAAGCCCTAGACCGCTGCAGTAAAAAACGTGCCTCGAAAATATACGATTTAATAAAAAGTTTCACAAAACAGTCATAGTTCTTACGTATGATGTAAGAACATGATGAACAAGAACGTATGATGTAGGTTATATTTCTCCACGAAGAAGTAACGAAACCTCTTTGTTTTTGACAAAATACATAACATGAGCAATAGTAAACGATTGTTTTTTATTTAAGTGACCTTTACATGCCATCGTCGATATTGTTTGACAATGGCTTTGTGTTTCTTGAAAATGTTTTCTCTAATAGTCAATACCTATCAATCTTCTCATAAAAAGTTCATATCCATAAGCCTCGGAGACCACGCAAACTGTTTTGTGTTTATGTAAACAGAGCATGTAAACAGGATCAAATGGAGAGGCCAAAAAAAGAGTAGCCAAAGTTGCAGAATAATGGTGGATAAGAAAATAAAAGCAAAGTTCGAAGAGGTTTAGTCAAGTCATTGTCATACGATTAAAATAATCCCTTGACATCAACGAAAGAGCATTTGTCCTTCTCTTTTCTATTTTCTGCACCACCACCTTAGCTTATCATGTACGTTATCATTTAATCTCCTAAGTGAGACTGCAGCAGGACGACCAACTTTCACTACTGGGTCACCCTTAGATTAATACCTTTTTATGTATAACCATCCCATGCATTAAACCAAGTCTTAAAAAACGCCAACACTATCTACAGATTGCAGTTTGCAGGTACAGATCTGCAAAAATTCCCAGTTTTTTGAAGTACCTCAGATAAGATTAGAAGACAAACACCTTTATCTTTAAAGAGCATCTCACCTCAACTGTAAGAAGTAAGAACAGACCAAAACCAAACAGTCTGACCACATTAGCTTCTTATTTCTCATAGGAAAATGCACTATCAGCAAAAAGCTGTAAAATCCCTTTGAATGAATGCTATCTAAGTCCAAAGAAGAACTTGATGGCAAATCTTGCCTGCTCATTCCCTGAGCATTGCAATTCCCTCAGTGCACATTTTTCGTAGAATCACAAGATATGCCAATGAAACCAAGGATAATCTAGTGGACCTCAATTTCATTTATCGATTAGTTCCAGGGTTTCCATTATAATAAAAACATATGGAAAATAAAAATAACTCGCGCACTGTACGTACTAAGGCTCTTTCCTTCTTTTTTCCAACCAAAGAAGCCTTGTCATCATGGCTAGCGTTGACACAGTTATTCAAAAGACACGCAAATACAGTGTAAAATGGATTGTTTTAAACGTAGGTACAAATATAATTAGCCAATATCGATAACGGCATAATGTTTTAGCTTTTGCACACACACATACGAAAAATCATGTCCACTTAAATTCTGGTTTGCAGTCATTGTTAACTTTTTACGCTTAATCAGTATTTAAAATTTCTTTGACATACAGTTGAATATTAATTCCTATCTTTAACTTCTATGTGGCTGCAAATCACCAACAACATTTGAGTTGATCACGAGTTTCTCAAGTTAGATTTAAGAAGTATACGTAAGAATCTTATTCTTATTATTGCGTAATCCTACCACAAAGCTACATAAATTCAATTGAGTGCGAAGAAAATGGCTCAAAGTGTGACTATAGATGTATTTCAACTTAAACTGTGGGAACAATGGCAGAATAGGAAATGCGCATAAAAAATCAACATCATTTATCTATAATGTGGAATTAACTGAAAGGTACACAAATGATTGCACTGCTCGTATTACTGTGTAGTCTGCATTAGGTAAAGTAAGTTTAGTACAATGAAAAACGTTGAGGAAGCAGTTTTGGTGTACATTACTGCAAATCATTGCTGCGTAAAATCACAAATGAACGCACAGTTTCATTCCTTTTCGCACTTCTTTCTTTAGCAACCAATTCAATCCGTATATTTTGTAACAACATTAATGTCTTCTCTTTCACTCATGCGTATCCTGCTTTATATTTCCAACCAATACATCTGTAAATGGCACATTATAATCTGTTACTTTTCTATAGAATAGCTACATTGCTTTTAGCAAGCCATAACGGAAATAAATGCAATGCCTAAATTCCTTCCAAGGTTCGACACACAAATTGAAATGAAGTTAAGACAGCTCCTGTATAACTGCAATTCTAATCTAGAATAACTTCTCAATCCCATTGTTAGATAATCTGAAAGCAGAGTTTCCTTTGATATAGCCAGTGCATGCGAGCACTTTTTAAAGAATGTACCATAGCCACTATTCCTTTGTGATACCTTCAAAGATGTGCATTATCAATTGTAAATAAAATAAGAGTGTGCATTAACTTCACTAGATAAAAATCAGTTGGTTGTGATAGTCTAGAGACCGACTTCACTGCATGCTCGTTTGTCTATTGTTACGTGAAAGGTGCAACATAGATACCCAACCCATTAGAAAAGTGCTTAACCTAAGATAACTTTTACTAGGTTACTACTGCTAGTGCTGCTGTGCTTACAATAACTAATCGCAACGCTTGGATAACAATCGTCCTACAGTCTGATTGTAATTAAAGAATTAATGCTGACTTATCAATTCAGTTCAAACAATACATTCACAACATGTACCTATGTAGATACTTCCTTAGGGAGCATTAAATACACTCACATAAGTCCATTTGACTTCTTATGATTTTAATTACGTAGGAATGCATTATATAGTAATAATATTTGTACCTATTGTCAGTTACTTAATATCATGCAATCAGTAGGTAGTGTTTGTGTAGATATTATACTTTTCAAAATCAATCGAATAGTAAGTTTGACAATTTGACATTCATAATTCTGAGGCACGGCATAATAGCTTCAAAATATTTATTATGTTTCACGCCCACTCCGCGTCGCCCGTTATGATCTCATTTTATTGCACACGGAGTGTAGCGCTCACATAATT
>JAAAYG020063018.1:7852-23247 GCA_009936455.2 Tomocerus minor
TGTCGCTCTAAACTCAGTGCAGTCCAATTAATGTAACGATTTAGTAATTTTCAAAAACAGTAAACACTGAAACCTGAATATGAAAATTAAGCAATGTATTTATATTTGTTACCAGTAAGGTTGATGTAGATAGTTAATACTTACCGCCCACAAAAAATTCAATCAAAAAAGACGTATGTGGTGTGTGACTATTATTATAGGTAGCCAATGAAATTCATGAATTGCTGGAGGAGCTGAATTGGTGGGGACAAGGAGTCTACATAGTTTGGTTGCAAGGATGAACTCTGGTGCGATTATTGTCAATTAATTTCAATTACTCTTGAAAGCCAAATAAATTAGAAGGGGATATAAATATTCGTGGTAAAATTAATTAGTCCAGTTTCTAGTGTACCTAGTCAATTTTCCCATTGAGGATTTCCTTTCTAGGAAAATGCGGGGGAAGTTGAGTGAATTGCGTGCTCAGTACTGTTTCTTTAGTTCATATGATAATGGGAGTAGTAATTGAATGTATGAAGGCTCCGTTAGCATTAGACAATAAGTTATTTACTTGTTGCTTCGAAATCGACTTCCATATCATTTAAAGAATGGCTACAATAGTATTTCCCTTGATTAGTCTCCTGAGGACAAAGGGGATTATTTTCTTCATTTTCTGTCAACAAAAGGTTCTATGAACTTTCCTCGTTGATTTTCTTTTCTTTTTAAACAGTGTTTACAATTTAGCAGACCGGAAAGAACGTTCAGTCTGGGTAGCATGCTTGACTTATTCGAACTACATATGTACACACATTTTAGTATGAGAGAACAGGGAGATTCATGTGTACTACAAATTTTCAACAAGATTCCATTCTCTGGTTCAAAAGAGAAGGTAGTACGTCAATTCAGTCAACAAGTGAGTGAGTTAGTTGCTTTCGACAGAGGAAAAGTGTCAAGGAGAAGTGGAGGAGTCGTTCGTGAGGAGTTTATTTTCCTGTCAGTGCATTATTATTTTGTACACCACCTTCCAATTGTCACTTGGAGGAGGAGGAGGATATGAAAAGAGGAGAAGAGGATTAATGTGTATCATGATACATAATATCCATAATGGGACTTATATTATCTATAGTCCCTCACAAATAATAAATATAGATATATACTAACAGAACAATCATAATAAAGGCTAAGTAGTAGGGATCTTTGAGTTAGCGATATCCATGTATTTAATTCAGAGATATAGTTTTAGGTAGCAGTAGTAGTAGTAGGTAGATTTATTCTTCTTTGTTGACAACAGGAGAGAGAGAACAAGATTTCCAAGTTAAGACGGATATTTGCTCCGTACTAGCAAATATTTTCATGTAGAGATGAGTGAAGGGATATATTAGAATTGAGAGTTTAAAGTTCGGCTTGAAAAGTAAGTAGGACCACACCACAGTAGATTTAATTTTTCCTTTAAGGATGAGAGAGCAGCCAGACTATATTATTTCTGTTAAGCCTTCTTGTCTCCATCTCGATCACGCTTTTAGTGGACATCCTTTATACTACTGAGTGCCAACTGTATTGTTGGTTGAAGGATGGAGACAGTATTATTAACTTATATAGAAGTGCATTATGGGATGAAGGTATATTAGTCCGTATTTGTACATTAGTCTGTAAATTCACACTTGAGTTGCTCCTACATGTCATAATGTCACTTGACACTTGCCTTTAGTACACTAATAATAAAATAAATGGAGAATGACCACACGAACATCTTTTGTTCCACATTGAAACTTTTTGACAACCGCTACTCTAGATATTTGGGACTATAATAGTGTACATAGTGAGTAAAGGAGCCTATTTCTATAGGGGGATTTCGTTTTAAGGACGTTCTATGGTGTCTAGTGAAGGAAAGAGTGCTTATTATGTACTACCTAATAGTTCAGAAGTGTTACGTATGTGTCTCCGTTGAGTAGCTGACCCGTATCCATGCCGTGTTTCAGTAATTTGAGCTTATGCCTTTGATCTATTCAAATTATGTATTCGTAATTGTAAGAAGGGTCCGTCCGGCTACTGCTCCGTCCGGCTACTTCATTCACTTTTGTCCTTATCATGTTTTTGATTGTTGTCCATGGACAGAGGAGCATAGCAGCTCTAGGTATTTTCTTATTTAGATCCCGTTTGAGAGTCATTTACCCCTTAAGAGCAAAAGCAGCTTGTTAATCTTCAATCTGTTCTCACAAACAGAGAATTTGCTTCAATTTACTATGATATGTCTGTGTGAGAGGAGAGAGAGAGAGAGAGAGGTAGAATTGAATTACTACTCTATCTCCCTGTTCATATCCCTGCAATTAGGCATATAACACTCCATGTGTGTTTTGTGTGGACGGAGAAGAGTCATAAGTAAACAGATAAGCCCCGTCTGGTGCTTTGTGTAAAAACTTGTGAAAAAAGTGTCGCTCTGTCTTCAGCAAGTAATGTACAATGTAGGCAAGTTGCAGAATGCAGACAGTGACAAAAACTTGTCGAATAGCTCGAGAAATAACCTTGATTTAACTGCCTCTCTACACTTAACTACAGCATTGTATGCAAAACAAGGAGTTTTCTTCATATTCCATCCCGTACATGCTCAGCCATACATATAACTTGAAGTGATCAACCGTATCTTTATCTCCACTTCACTTGACAATCTTTTGCAAATCTTTTATAATATCCTCACTGTCCAATCCAAGTTGAGACAAGTAAAAATATCTGGAAAAATGCACACACACTACACACATATAGATCTATACGATCTCATGTAGCTATATTATCTTATTTACTACTGCATGCACATATACATAAAATATGCTAAATACATTCAAATATCTCATGTATTTTGTAAAACTCTTTAGCTACAATGTTAGCATTAGCACACAGTAATGCTGTCTCTCCTATTCAATACTCTCTACATTCTTCTTCTCAAATGATGCGTTGAGAATCATTTCGTTTCAGCTTCTACAACAGCTCCCTGTCACTCAAATATGCAGATTTATAGTTAATTACACTAAGAATGATCTTTCGATCTATCAAGCCTTTACAATATTATCTACACACATGCATTTCTCTAGCAAAGAGTTAAAAGTCATTCTGGTTAGCGACTCCTTCCTATATCTCAACTCTTCTCTCTCACCATCTCAATCCAAGTATCTAAATATTTTAGCTAGGAATACAGTTTAAAAAAAGTGCATGCACTATTGCAACACATTACTCACAACTAAGAATCTCTACGTAGATTTTTCCTGTCGAGATCTTAGCATAGATGATGGCATAAAATAATTTCCTAGTACCTATACTACCTACCTGAAGTTAACCAGTTAACTGATTATTGAACATTTTCTCCATTGTTTTATTACTGGTCTAGAAAACTAAATCTCAGCTAACAGTGAATGCTATTATGATGTACAAGATTAGAAGTTTAGACGAGTTGTTAGTTATGTTTGGTTTAACGAGCAGTGATTTGTAAGTAATTATCTAGGGCAATTAATTATAAACTTTTATATAAAGTTGATGTTAACAAGTAGGTGTAGCTTGAGTTTATAAGCTGTTTGACTATTATCATAAAGTAGTAAGTGTGAGTATTCAACTAAGAAAATCAATTGGTTTGAATCGGGAGACTCGTCTCTCATTTGTATAATGAACGTTTACGTCTAGTTCTAGTTAGGTAAGTATTTATCACCTGCTAATGGATGACATGTCCAAGCTGAGGCAACGAGCAATAAGTAAGCAAAGCAGTTTCAGTCTTTACGGTTACACATTTCTTCAGATATCGAATGTTTTTCAATAGACTCGGCTCCTAAACTCTCCTAACTACGTGTTACATTTATTTATGTTTAAAATGAGCAGAATGACTAGGTAGGTATGTAGCGTAGTATTCACATGTACATGTGGCACGTCATGAATTGGAAACGTCTCCTTTGATTTCGTTTTCCTGTCCACCAACTACAGATTAAAGGCTTGAGCGCATTTTATCTGTATTATATACGAAGATGAATGAAGGAGATTCAAGTTGGAACTCTCTACATGCTTTGTTGTTTGTAATGTTTAGTAACTGAAACATAATATATAAGTATGCTAATAAGTTACCTACCTACAAAGCTAACGTATTCCCATTGTAAATTCTAATCTAATCTATAATTGAGGAAAACATTATTGCTGTACACAGAATGGTGAGTCGTAGTATTTGTAGTTCTTTGAGGATGAGATGGCTCCTAATGATAACACATCACATTATCTTACTAGTGGATTCAATAGGAAGAGAAGCAACCATTCTATATACTCCAAGAACAACTGCATAAAAAAGAAAGAGACCTTTCACAACAACTTCTGTTGTCTCTCTGCTTTTCTGTAGCTGTCGTTTAGGTTTTTACTCGAGGGATGAGTGCCATTATCAATATCAAACCTCTCTAAAAATTTCTTCTTATACTAAATATATTATGCCACAGAAATCAACAGATACGTTATGAACATGAGATTACACGCAACCTAAAGTTGTTATTATCCTTTTACTAGTTCATGCACATAATATGTATATGTGTCGATTAAAAAAATGCACTAATATTTTGCTAATCTTTGCATGCATTACATGCAGTGCTTGCTAATAGTTAATAACATATGCTTCTAAATATTTCTATAAGATTCCATGATATACATTAGAGCTTTTTACATTTTAAGAGTATTTTCCACATTGTAAGTCAGAAGAAGCTTTGAGAAATTCGATAGAAAATGAGAGAAGTTGTGTGTTGCATGACACAGATTAACTCTTAAATTCCTGACTAGTTACATTTTGTTAGATATTTCTACTGTGAGTACTACTATCTGTATTCATCCAATTTCCTTTCATTTTGGAGTCAACGGATGTTTAAAGAAGATGAGATGAGAGAGGGAGAAAGACGCGTTTGGAATTTGAATAGGAAGAAACTCCAGTAGTCCAGACAGTGAGTCCAGGAGCAGATAAAAGCAGTAGCTTTATACATTTAAAATGAGTATAGGACTAGGATGTAGATTCCTGTTGGATGCATGGGAAAAATTTGATTCTGTGTATGTATATGTTTTAGAATCTGTAAGGAGATAGCTACTTTATGTTCTATTGAGAATAGAGATCCCATTTACCTGCGACTGGAAGGAAAAGAAATGGGAAAACCCTTGGAAAAGTAGAAATTCGTAAAGATGTAGGCATCACTATTAGATATCATCCTTTATCTACACGACGTGTCTCTTAAGGGATCTACATGCTCCTTACTTTACTTATGTTTAGTGGTAGTAGCAGGGTGAGCAGTGCTGACTGATGGCTCCTACCAAATAGCCAAGGAAGGAAGAAGGCATCCCGTGTCGCGTTCTATCTTTGTCTGTGCCACTATTCATATACAAGGGACCATGTTTCGTTTTAAAGGAGACGAGTGATGAATGTTGTACAAGATGCCTTCTTGTTCTGACTTCACTTGATTTAACTCTTTCTCGACCAGACAGACAGACGGACAGATCGACATAGACAAACAGATTAGCTATGCCATCTCTTGTGATCCATTTACTCACTGAACACACAAGTAAATGCTACCAACTACAAAATGCCATATCACAAATAAAAATTACCAAAATTTTCTACATTCCTCTGCCTCCATTCTTATTTCCTATAACGCAATTGCTTTATAAATATCTATGACATTTAATTTGTCGCTCTAAGAATATGCACAGAAAGAATATTAATATTATGTGGTCCTTGTTCGGAAGTTCATTGGAGTATCGAGTACTTGTAGAACTAATTTGAGTATATAAAATATTTTCAGGTGACAGTTTATTGATTTCATTCATGAAGTCACGTTCGCATGTTTGCCTTGTGGCCCTAAAGCATCATAACGCTAAAGTACAATGCAAGAAAGAACCCGAAATTCCAATCTAAATTGCTTTAGAATAACTTTGCTTTATAAATAACCAAGATTAATTTAATAGCCAAAACAGAATGGGCTACGCAACGGCTCCTCTCGGCTTATAGAGTTTATCAAATAAAACCGCTTTTTGAAATGTGGACACTAGTAAACAATGATTGTTATAGCTTTTGCCTTACAATGGAAAAATATTAAAATAAACTTTAATATTTGAACTTAATTGTTACGTGTAACAAGTAATTTTCCGAAGGAATCAACGAGGTCATTCTGCTGTAAGTTTGTGGTTTTATGATAAACCATAAATAAAGTTGAGTACTTTTGGATGCCATACCATGTGGGTACATATAATTACGCATGTTACTGACGTGCTTGAATTAATAATGGGAAATCTGTAATAATGTCTAATTGTTTGTTTAATTTTGTGATCTATATATGGTCAGTGAAAAATAGTTTTGGTAATGAAGAGAGGAGAATTAAAATGATAAGTTTAGGGAATTGACAGGATAAATGTGAGGTGGCCGTTGTAGTGTAATAGTTGGTTGTGTAAATCTACAGAAAACAATTTAGTTGTATGAAAAAACGAGAGTAGGATGACAAATTCAGAGAAGGGACATAATGTGTCTAATGTTTTACATTACTTTGCATTACAACGCAAGTTTCTTATCTTGACGTTTTTTAGTGCGTATCGATGTTAAGGAAGGAAGGGAGAGTATAATATTATTACAATAGCTATTCCCATGTTGAGTCGTATAATAAGAGAAAAGAGGATTTTTCATTGTCGACAAATAACAATAACTTTTCTTTTCTTCAAGATCCATTTATTTTCATTGTCTGTCTGTGAATGGCCATTGTGTGTCCTTGCCTTGTCTTACTTTGCTCTCCTCCTTTTTCCGGATCTATTTGGAAAAGAATGAGTTTTTTAGGTAAATTGAGTTGTCTCAGTGTGTCTGACAGACGTGTCTAGGTTATTGTGCTCTTGATTTCTATGTATAGTCAGCGCTAATGACAGAAAAAAACGGTAGGCTCCATCTCAAAGTCGTAAAAATGTTTGGCATGGCTAATAAAGTAATTGAAATTGCTGAGTTTTGTTTGTAAATATTAATGTGAATCGTTTTTCCATGTTGTTCAGGGGCATAGCTAAAGTTGGTGAGCCGAACAATTTAATCGTGAACACCATACGAGGAGGTGGAATCGGCGGCAGTTACTTAGAGCCAGCAGTCCAAGCCGTCCTTCGTAAAAAACAACAGAGACTCGTTCGTGAGAATCGAGGTGTGTTAGAAGCAATTGCCAAAGGGGCCAATGAGGCCATCCACGAGTGCAAACATCAATTCCGAAATCGAAGGTGGAACTGTCCCACCAAAGCTTTCTGGAGGGGAAAAAATCTCTTCGGAAAAATTGTCGACAAAGGTAAGCACTTCTTTTCCATATTTCATTCTCCCATTCTCACTCCTAGCGATATGGCTAATCTTATTAAACTCTGTCTTGTTAAAAAATCCTTCACACTTCACTCCATTACAGATATTAGTTGTAAATTGATAGCCCGCCTGAAATATGTGATTTCTTCACAAAAGACACGAGATTGCATTCCATTTCCATTTCTTTCCAGCACAACTACACGCATCCTTTCTGTGCATTCACTAACACACTCACTCACTATTACTTACAAATCCATTGAAAATTTCTGATTACAAATTGTGCTTTATGACTCATTCCTTTATTGAAAGGTGTGTCAGACTTTTATGTAATTTTTCTTTTGACACCATTAGAGAATCCTATAAAAATCATGCAAACATGACTTGTTGCATTACTATACAAAGCAGACTATATTGAGCATACTATACCTGAATATGAATCTCATATTATACATACTTAAAATATTTGTAATTTCAGATAGATGGGTACAATACTAAACGGCAAAATCTCTTTTCTCTGTTTCTTTGCATGCAATTGTGCCAAAAAGTGTGGAAATGCATCTTTTAACGAAGGAAGATACGAAATAAATAAATAAAACCGCTGAATGCATGCATTGGATTGCAATACAATTAAGCTATACGAACTAATTATATAGACATTTGTATAAAACGTAGTATCTTAACAGGTGAAATTTTCTTTTGTTGTGAAGTGTAGATAGATATATAAAGGAGTGCGTGCTTGCATGCGGCTTGTAAAAATTATGATTGTGATGAACTTACGTTAGTTAAAGTCTGGAGGAAGAGAGTGAATAGAGGAGAAAAATGTTAAGGATGCTCCTACGGATCTGAGTGAGTGTAATTTGAGGAGCTATCTATTACATATCTATTAGGAACATCGAGAGTTAAGAGTGTGGAATGATCGTGGACGGGACGGAGCGGCTTGGTTGGAACTGACTGGTTCGACTATTAAATATGTGTAAATTCATCTGCTGACTTAGTGAATGCAATTCAATATGCAAAGCAAGCATGAAAAGAATATTTAATATAGTAATAACTAATGTGATAGTGAATAGGAGTACAAGACAAGGTGTAATGTAAAGGCGGCAGGGAGGTAAGTTAGTCAGGTGAATCAGGCAGGCAGGTCAGACTATTACATTCGTATAGAATTGAGTCACAGTCAGGAGGATATAGCAGAGGGATACAACTACTTACCTTACATTAGCTCTACATTAGACATGTAATTTACATGCACCTTAATACGCAACTATGTATCTTCTTCCATTCTATTATGTATCATGATCATGATATTATTATTACCATATGATAGCCATGTAATGTAGAATCCTCATCTGTCTGAGTGAACCATTCCAGGAGGAGGTTGTAAAACAACTTCATTCGAAGGCCAGACCAAGTCAATCCAATCCTGCTCTGTATCATTACTATCTACTACGAATGAATGTGCATCCTCTCTTCTTCTTCTACACACTATCCATAATAGTAAATAATATTCATATCAAGATTGTA
This sequence comes from Tomocerus minor, assembly GCA_009936455.2. Taxonomy (NCBI): domain Eukaryota; kingdom Metazoa; phylum Arthropoda; class Collembola; order Entomobryomorpha; family Tomoceridae; genus Tomocerus; species Tomocerus minor. Next base: position 16,665 of record JAAAYG020063018.1, read on the forward strand.
GACATATGCGCATATTCTACCCAGGCATTAAATTAAACTTTCATATTTTACTTAAACTCTAATCTCTTATTTATTTCTCCTTCGTCTTACATTTCCATACACATCCTTTTTTAATAATCAAAAGTGCTCTAGAATCCCTGGCGAATTCGTTGCAACGCTAATAATAAAGAGTCATACAAAAATGTACGTACCATTTTAGGAGTCAAACATGAGTTTTTATGGTAAATGATATTTTTTTAAAATACCGATTCAGTAATGTGCCAAATCGTTTAAAAAAGGCAGTAAAATACTACACTTACACTATTAGATTATATTATGATCAGTTCAGGAGTCATGAAATCTCATAATTGCTGCGAATTGAGTAGTAAAATGGCAAAATTAATGTTGGTAGTTGGTAGTGCATGTTTCATGCATAGTGAAAACTATTGAGTGTGAATGATGATTTTAACAGTGTCTTCATTAGCTTGTTAATTCCTTGAAGAGATTTACTCCGGGATAACTGAAGAATTTTTGTCTGAGTTGTGAATCATATTATGTGTATCATATTATGGTATGTGAAAATAAAAACTGCAATTCAAGGAAGAGTTGAGAATGGGTCAATAATAGCCATCACACTAGAAGAATCAGGAAAAAAGAAAAGGTGTTCGTTGTTTGGTGCATCCTATGTATGTGGGTAGGGATTTTAGATTGGATTTGACTTATTACATTGTAGTTAGAATTTTGCTAGCAAATATTTTGGATTGAGTCGTATCTCAGTCCCTTTTGAAAGGTGTTCATAATTTACAATGTGTAAGTGCAAGGTATTTTGTACAAGAATGCATTTCACTGGAAATAGCACTGAAAGGATTATAAAAATGTCTATGATGATAAGTATTTCGTCTCACCGATGATGATGTGCACTGAAGGAATAGAAAAGGGGATAGTAAATATGTAGTTCATGTAGCTCTCTAAGTAATTACAGATGCCTCAGTACATTTGCATCAAAATGCAACGTAATGCAAAGGAATCTAAATGTTTGGATTGGTTGGATTGGTATGTAGAGAGCTGTAAGAGATGTGCACTAATAGTTGATGTCATGTCCGTGCAGATCAGTCTAATGTAAATATGTCTTAGGATTAGGTGAGGTGGATGTGGATGAATATAAAAATGCTCTAGCGTTTGGCTAAGGAGGAAAGATGAAGATAGAGACGAGTCGAAAGACAGACGGACAGACAGACAGGTAGGTAGAAAAGTAGGAAAGGTTTACCCTTCCCCATTCACAGCCGGCTGGAATTAATTACAAACTATGATCCATTCATTTGTCATGACCAAGCCCGGAATCGTGGCCATTTAAAAAACGCTTATACCAAATCCCATAAAACATCATTATCCCTTCTCTGTGCCTTTGAAGAACGAATGTTAATACTTCTCTGCTCTGCCTTACTATAATTTTATGTAAATAAATCTATATATTTACTCGTACACTGGCTAAATGCAATGCAGTCGAGCAATTAGAATTTTCTGTAGCTCAGGCACATTGTGTTACCTCACCAATAAATTAACCAGTACAAGGAAAATTGGTTAAGGTCTACAGAAAAACTATTTCTAGGATTTTTACAAAGATATCTGGGGAAAATATTATTATAGGATGTAAAACTGGAATTTATTTATAAACTAGTGATGATGAGATGATGCTGAAAAGTGTGAATTCCGATGTTACAGTAGCAAAGACTGACAAAGTACAATTATGATATCAAATGAAAGCTCTCGAGGAAAACAAGTTTCCCTGTCCTAATCTCCATACGTAATAAAACTCTGATTGAGTGTTCTTAGAAATTAAATCAACCTTTTGACTCTTGACCTCACATCGATAACCTTTAATTCATTGTATCCTGTAGCTGATATGAGAAGTTCAATTAGAAAAAGCCATTAGTGCATTTTCTATATAGCTATTCGCTAGAGAGTTTTCATGGAAAATCTTCGGGATTACTGTATTCTGTGCTCTAAGCTATTAAATAACATGGTAATTGGTTTGCATGGTTAATAGGCGTCTGATATTGATGCACATGACAATGAGTCTCTTAATTTTAATGGATAGAAATAGGAGGAATGCAGATTTGAAATTAGCATTTGATCACCTGGCCTTTGTAAATAGAGGAGCAAGTTTAAAGAAAGTCGGAGAAGAAAAGGGAGGTGAGTATGTACACAGAGAAACATTTACAATAGATACACAGAGTCTGTCGGTGGCCACTTGTTTATTTCCTTTCTTGAATGCCGACATGAAATGGACAAGCTAAGCTCACATCAACATCAAATCAACATCCCATCACATCCCACATAAGACGATTTGATTCAATTCGACGAGAGAGTGTATGTAGGGAAGCAGGGAAGGACGAGCGAGAGAGAGACGTGAAGATAACCAGAAAATCATTTTGTTTGTATATAGTAAATATGTGAGGCTATGAGCACTTTTCCACAGTTTCTTCATAGGATTAAGCCATGAGTGAGATAGGAGAAGAGTCAGGACAGAAATTCGCGTAATTATCGCGAAAGTGGAGAATCAGCTTTGTTTTCCCACGTTGGGTTATTATTATTATTACTATCATTATTAAGGCATGTTGCCTCAGTCCTCCTGCTCTGCTCACCTAACATACACTCAACTCAAGCCAAACGAACAATCCGTTTAGCTTACCTTGCCATCAGTTACTCGCCTTCTTCATAATCTCTCTATTCACTTGATTCCGCATCTGTAATCTGTTTGTAGACGACTTAGCATCATACCACCTACCTATAGTCATACTACTACTGTATACTCTATATACAAAGCTTGTGCTCTCATCTACAGGGTTACCAATATCACTCCACACACGCTACAATATATCACTGTCTATCCCGACAATTTTTAAACTTACTTTTTATCCGTTAAAGAGATACAGAAGCTATATTCCTTCAATTTATCTCCAACAAAACTTTAACATTAACAAAAAAAGCCTTGCTATTAATTTCCATGATTTATATTCAACTGTTCTAGAATTGGTTTACTGGTCAGCACATTTATTATCTAAAATAGATGAATGAATAAATATTTCCTGAATTATATATTAATTGAGAATGACAATAGAATATTCCATCAATTTTTCACAAGTTATTGGATTATGATTATGATTTTACAGTACTACGTGTAATATTTAATGTGGCAACCACAGTGGCAAATGATGTCTGAAAGTTCGAGTGGTCCCTGTATAGATGGGCTAGAGAAGAGTCAGAGAGTGAGTGAGATGGACAGCAAGGAGAGTGTTGAGTTAAGTTTTCTCTCCTCCCGTCGGTCTGTCCTGAGGATTCGCTTGGATTCTGTATTAGAGAGCAGAGATGAATGTTGTTGTTGATGTGGATGTTTAAGTTGTACTTTCAGGGTGGTAATGGCTCTTGCCAAACACCTGTGGCTTCATCCTCTTCATAACATTATGTAGTCATATAATAATTTCCATCCAATCCCAACCAAACCAATATTCTCACAGTCCAGTCAGACTCAGACTCATTCCTCCACTTCAATAATATGTATACACTGCTCTCTCTCTCTCTCTCGGTCTCTCGTGGCATTCAGGCATAGGCATGGCAGTCTAACTGAACTTGCAGTGAATTGGATTCTGAATGCAGTTTCCCATTACATAACTCATGATGAGATGAGTTTAGCTATCTGCACAGTAAGACTGAGTTTACTGCCTACTGCAGCAGATCAGATCAAGACATAATAACCAGACATTATCTCATAATAACCATCTAATAGATTACATGGAAGAAAATACAAAGAAAATTTTAATTTTAATAACACAGTAGCCTTCCGTAACTATTAAGCCTTGCAACTTGTGTTAGCTAGCCATCCCTTTTCCTACTCTCTCACCGTCTTTTCTATACCGACAAAATCCTATTCACTAATAATAATATAATATCACCAAGCCTTTAGATGTGTGTGTATAAGAATTTTTAGCTTTTCTCCAACCAGAAGAATTGCATTATTAAGACATTTACTACATCAGAACAATTGTAATTGTAATCATCCCGGTGTACGCCTAATATTCACAGAAGAGGTTATACATCTATTAAATAGAGCTGTAATATATTTATAAGAGAGTTTTCACGTTTATTCACTCTCTCAGTCGCTATATGCTACAGTTGAGATTTAGAGATGTGTGTGCATTTAAATAAATAAATGCTCTTTGCTCTCCTCTTTGTCAGATCAGTTCAGTTTTCGTCCATTTTTTTCCGAGAGAAAAATTCATCTGGTTTTCTTGACTTTTCTTCCTTGCCTTGCCTTGACTCCCTTGCATTGCATATCCCATTTGACTTAAGTAAGTTGAGCAGGAGATTGAGATAATGCTAGGAGATAGGTACCTACAGATAGATTATTAGATAGGTAAGGCAACTATTTCTACGATTGCGTGATGTAAATCGTTTGCATTCATTAAGTCATCGTGGTTTACCTGTTGCAGGCCGGGTGGGCCAACGTCGTCTTATCTGCATGCATTTCATTCCATTCACTTCGTTCCTCTAATATTTTTAAATCGCTCACCTCCTAACCATTTATTTTCTCTCTTTATTTAAACAGATTAGTTCAGTTCATTTGTACATTTTGCTTGTTAGTGTACCGTACTGCTCCTCTCCAACCATCCCTGCTTTATTTAGGAATATCTGACGTGACAAGCCCGAGTTTTTTAATGGATATATTTATGGACACAAAATAACTCGCATCTATCTATCTCTGTATACATAGGGCATAAGAAAACTAAGAGCTAGACAATGACTAAATAATAATCTTAATAAATTCATGCAATATATGATGTAATTCCATGTATAATATATTATCTAGACCTCTGTACGTAAATACAGTTATTATACACGTTATTATATATGGTGGCATATTATGCATACATGCAGCTGTATACATTCTTTCTTTCTCGTCTATATATCTTTCGTTTATAATGTATTAGGAAGTATTGCATGTGGAAAAGGCTTGGAGGATTTTAAAATTCAAGACTCAGACTAAGACTAATTCGGGTGGGGAGTTATAGTCATACACAAACTGAGACTTATGCAAACTAAATCAAATCAAGTCATCTCTCCAATCCTTTGACTTACCTTCAGTTTGTATTATTAGCTGAGAATGTCTTATTGTCCTGTGTTTGTTGACCAGGAGAGAACTTTTATACGAAAATTCCTTTTCAAACACTTTTGCTGTAGGTACTATAGCCTTTTAGAGAAGAGAGAGAGAGCAAAACTTGATTATTTTATTACAATTGTTTAATAGGAAGTTCATGTATAGCTATTGTTAGCGATTAGCTTCATATGGAGTAGTCTTGTCAAGCTAACTATGAAATTTGTCACAATGATCCTGCAGTGAATACAAATTATCACATTATATTTCAACAGAGACTGATAAGCTCACTGGAGATTCTTTCTACTGCTCCTAGCTCGTAGCAATATTATTCTATACGAATATCTTCCACTGAACATTTCATTCTAGTAAACACAAATATTTTTCTCGTTTCAGCTTCTGTTGTCTACTTACTAACAATTTTTTATTGCTTAATAGAAACTTGTAAAAACAAATAGTACTACAGCGTGATTGCAGCGTGACAATGTTCAAGCAACAAGAATTTGCAATTATTTGATAATTCTAGCGCAAAAATTAAAGGCAGGGATGAGAAGAAGATTTTCGTTGTTGTTCGGCGAGGTTGTACATCAGTCAGATGAAGAGATGAGATAGTTTAGGACTTAAGGAACCCCCTTGGAGAACGCCTTGCTGTGACCCGTCTTCACCAAGTGCTAACTTAATTTCTTGGGTTTCTGTATTTCTAGGTGGCTTTCCTCTTCACTTACTCTTAAGACCATTACAATCTCTCTCTACACACAATTCCATTCAAATCCTGTTTATTACAATCATATTATTCTGATTCTTAATGCGCTAAAATGCTGTTATACTTCATAGAGGAACTTTATATATTCACTAATCGTAAACCTAAATATGAATATGTTTCTATTATCCCGTATGCAATATTTCAGTGCATCCAGTTTTTGCCATGACATGTTAGTATTATTAGGGTAAAGGTACATACGTACCTACTCTTTGCATTTAAATTTTACAGTAATGCATTACTGTAACATTATAATGTTACAAATGCTCATACCTATACTAAACATGCATGTGTGCCACATCCTTTTCTTTTCAACATCCGACTCAGAGATTCTAGGATATCTACGATGTCTTCATAATAATGTTATTATGATGATGTAGGAAGGTGTTTAGTATACCGACATAGGTAAGTGAGGAGAAGGCAGAGATGAGTTAAAAGTAAAGCGTATTAGGTTTACATCCGATAGAGAACGAGAGTAAGAATGAAACGAGATATGGAGGTGGGAAATGGGAATGAAAACCATGCATTAGCTGTTAGCTAATAGCCTCAGATAAGATCTAAATTGACCAGTGCTCTATAAATCATAAACCCTCATCTTTTCCCTTCCTTCCATATACATACTACAAAACTATCTCTACAAATGCCTATATTAATCCTTCTAAACTGCATCTCTCACGCTTTTAGAAAAGTAA
>JAAAYG020063129.1:0-34545 GCA_009936455.2 Tomocerus minor
GGTTGCAACCACAATATTTCAGAATCTGGGCATACCACATTCCTAAAACTTTTATGCAATCATCTTTAGTAAATACCCTATGGTTGACCAAAATTTGGGCGCTCTGACTTAATGAGCTCATTGAATAATTCAAGTCTGAAATTCTAGCCCAATGTTGTCGCTAGCTAGGTGAAATCCTTTATTCCTGTGTCCGGCCTTGCTAGAAACTAATAATATTTATTGACAAAACCATGAACATGCCAAGGGGGTGAACAGGTGAGTAATAGTAATGATTCTCCCAATCTCATCTCAACTCAAATCTCAAGCATCCTCAATTTTTTAACTATACTTTGGATTATGGTATCTAAAAGTAATAGTATCTCTATCTATCTAGGCTCAAAGACTTCTACAGATAGACTAAACATCTGATTTCGTTCAGAAAAGTCATGTGATAGATGAAGTTTAAGCCGCGAAAATGACTTTGCTTAACTTTATGGCTGTTATTTGAATTACCTTCGCCCAATTAATGAGAACCAATGAGAATACAGTAAAATGCTAAATGACGTCTACATTTCGCTATTGCGCTCGACGAATTTACACAGAGGGAATGCACTATGAACACTCTAGAAGTGTATACCATACCTACCTGTATCATAACATTTATAACTCTATTTCTAGAATCTATGTGGAGAAATCATCAGATTTGTCCTAACGAAATCCCCGGGAAAATTGCGATGTTTGATAGGTTGAGGGACTGCAGTGCTTCATTAGGTCAGCTGTATGGTCTTCTAATAGTGTAGAAGCTAAACTAGAATAGAAGTTACCATTCACTCCACTGTAAAGGTTTTCGAACTGTCATGGCCGCGAAGTGGGTTTAAGTGGGTTTTTAGCGGGAAACACAGCTATTAAGAGTAGGGAATGGAAGCTTTTGGTCCCATTTCGACGTCCGCAGTTCCAATGCTCAGCATACTTTGCAATGTCTATTGTCTACGATCCTGTTTGATTTTGGGAGGATCATGTTATTTCCTATCTAGACTGAATACCATACTCTTCTATGTCTATGGATTTTCCCAATAGAAACGCCAATACCAAAAATTCCCGCATCCAAGAAATTCATTAATTGGCGCTGTAAAGCAGCCATGTTATGTGCCTTGCCGTCCGGCAGCAACTTCAGTCAAGTCAGTATGCAGTATTCTCTGTTCTGTTGTAGTGTGTGTGAATTGGTAAATGCTGAATGCATTTCTATTTTCTTTCTTTCTTTCCGTAGCACAGTCTAACTCTATAGTCTTAAATAACCTGCCTGACTCGACTGATTGTTGCAGGTCTGCTCGTCCAAAAATTCATCCCAATTAGTACCAAGTGCTAAAATATCTCTGTTGTGAGTGGTTCCATTTTTCTATTCATTTAATATATTTCTGCTTTATTAGATTCTTCAGAATATTTTTTCTGATAAAGCCTCATTTCACTTCATAAAAAGTAGTAGCGAGGATCCTTGCCACATCATATTATGTAGTATTATGTATTATGTACTCAATAAGGAAGAATCTTCTTTAAATCTCTTTCTACAAGATGCCAATGCAACGTTTTGTTTTACTCGAATTCAATGTATTTTGGTGTACTTTATTTCGTACTGTTAATGTTAATTAAATTTTTAATTTTGTCAAACAGAAGACAAGATGGGCGATATCGAAGATACCCAATTTGAGGCAGCCGATTCTGGTGCATCTGCAACTTACCCGATGCAATGTTCGGCTCTCCGCAAAAACGGGTTTGTGATGTTGAAGGGTCGTCCATGCAAGATTGTTGAAATGTCCACCTCAAAGACAGGTAGGTATACAATATGATCTTTCTAAATATGCGATAAAAATCACAATACATTTTTTAATGTATTCCCCCCATTCCTAGAAACCCCAAATTTTTCTTATAAAAAATTGGTTAGAGTAAGGCAGAGGTTGCATGAGGTGGGGCTATTGATGAGGTGGGGCACCCAACTCAAATATATATCATTGTTTTTCTTACCTCCTCGTCGACCTCACCATCTGTAAACTGCTTACCTCTTCGCTCCACCATGTATAAGCCTCCCCCGCATATTCGGGGGCAATTTATAGGTCACAGAACACTTCGCAGCAGCTTTTGCGGCACTTTATTTTATGAATTAACGATGGGCTAAATAGTAAAATACCTGGAGCAAGAGGATTGCACTATAAAACAAGAGTTAACACCGCAGTTGTCAAATGGAGCCTACAGTATAAACTACAGAAATGTGTCATTCTCGGGGCTGTATTCCACAATGATCGTAGAATTGTAAATTGAATTACAATTTTGCGAAATTGACAATGGACTTTTTGGAACGATTTTGGCGCAAAGGGGATAGTACTGCAAAACAAGAATAAACATCGCAGCTGTTCGATGGAGTCTACAGTGCAAACTACAGAAATGTGTCAGTAGCGGTTCTAATCTCGCCATCAAATTTGCAGCCAATGACCAACCGTTTTGTTATGCACAAATAAGATCCCGAAAAAAGCATAAAACAAATCTTCCTGTGTATGAAAGGGAATTCGGGGAAATAAAATATTTAGAGCAAACGCCTTGCGCCCAAAATTGTAATTATATTTTAAGAGAGAAAGTAATAGTAAATTATGAATTTATTTCCGAATTTACTCCCAAACACTCAAAGATTTGTTTTATTTTATGCTTTTTTCGGGATCTTATTCTTGTTTTGTGTCCCCTTGCTCCAGATTCATAAAATAAAGTGCCGCAAAAGCTCCTGCAAAGTGTTCTGTGACCCACAAATTGCCCCCGAATATGCGGGGGAGGTTTACACATGGTGGAGTGAAGAGGTGAGTAGTTTAAAGATGGTAAGTCGACGAGGAGATAAGAAAAACAATGATATACATATGAGTTGTGTGCCCCACCTCCTCAGTAGGGCGCCCCACCTCAGCCACACCTACCCCACCTCCTCAGTGGGGCTGAGGAGGTCAGTGGTGGTGGGACTGAAATATGAGCAGATTTCAAAAATGTTTATTTCACTGCTCTCATTGAATCAAGGCTGGAAATCATCCCCTCCTTAAATCTTATGTTTTTAGGAAAACACGGCCACGCTAAGGTGCATTTGGTGGGATTGGACATCTTCAACGGTAAAAAATGTGAGGATATTTGCCCATCCACGCACAATATGGACGTGCCTTTCGTGAAGAGGGAAGATTATCAGCTTATGGACATCTCCGATGACGGGTGAGTGTTTCTGGCTTTATGACATCGTTATCGACGTTATCATTGTAATGCAGAATTAATTGTTTATTCGTCCGCGTGTGAGCGGGCCACGTGTTTCCAATAAGTATTTAATGTTTTTCCTTTTTTTAAAGATATCTCACTCTTATGGCTGATGGTGGAGATCTTCGTGAGGATTTAAAGCTTCCAGATGGAGATCTTGGGTCTCAAGTAAGATGTATTTATTATAACGTGTTTTTATTACATTTCTATCGTCAAAATAGAGGAGACTCGCAAACGAATGTTTCAAGTTTCAACTGCGTTTATCTAAGCGAATTGTCTACTAAAACATAATTATTCTTTTCTAATTTGCAGTTGAAGAGTGAATTTGACGCCGGACGTGAGATCCTTTGCACTGTGTTGAAATCTTGCGGAGAAGAGTGTGTGATTGCCATCAAAAATAATACTGCTTTGGAGAAAAACAACTAAGTAACTCATGGTTTTGAATTTCGAGTTTTTCGGGGGGCAAATAAAGATACTTTCCATTGATTATACAACTATTTACTACTCTATTATTATTTCTCCCTTATATCTTTTGTCAAAAAATCAAAAAGAAAGAAGACTTACAAATTATCTTACTATTAGTAGTTAAAAATGGGAATTATCTAATCACTTAATTGAATCAAATGTAATGGCGCTTCCCGTTTCCAACTCCTATTGTTAAGTCTGGATTAGTTGCCATTGTAAGCTCTTTGATTGGTTCCACTCTTTAATTATGATTGTTGAAATGTTAGTCAGTGTAAACCGTTTGTTTATGAAATCTATGATAAGTAAGTACTATTAATACTTTGTCTATGTACTGTACTATTGATCGATTTAACTTTAAATAACTTCCTCTTAGTGGCTTGTTTTGTTTTGTTTGTTTTCTTAACTCTAAAAACAGAAACGTGCGAACTCGTACCGTAAAGTTCATTTGAACAATTAAAGGACCTACATATGGCTGGCTTGTTATTAAATAATTTTGTCATTCATTTAATTATTAATCCGTTTATAACCAAAACTACCTTAGACTAAAAAAATGTTCATTTAATAGGGCTACCTATGATAGGCCCTTGTTGATCTTGCCCTGCGAGTCATGCAGGGATGTGACAAATACCCATAAGCTGCTCATTCATTTTTAACTGATAACTGATTACAGTTTGTTGTAGCCACTAATTTCATCTTTGATACTGGTTGGTTATTTCATTAATTTGCATATTCTTATTTATTACTATTATTATTATTATTATTGCTTAGCTATAGTTCATTATTATTACATATATTATGCATTAATAGCCGAGTGCATTACTACTGCAATTTAGTGATCTATGTTGTAGTGTAGATGTGTGGTGTAAATGTACATTTTCGACTTGTTTCGTCAATTATTTACAACTCTACCACAATAATAATTTAAAAAATCAGTTGATCAGGTAGCTCACATATGATCTGTACTATTACTAAAAAATTGCAACACAAAATTTAATACCGTAATATGGAATCAACACAAGAAGACAACGCTTGACACAAGTATGCATTATGCGTATTATAACGATGATATACTAGCAGAAGAAAAATAATTAAAAATTTCTCCAGCAAATGCATCACATAACTGTACTACTCATATAAATAACATAAACAAAATAAACCTACCTAGATCGTAAGAAATAACAAAAAAAGTTTAAATTATAATTATAAATATGAACTTAATGATACTACTAACGCGCTGATTTGCTACATACATACATATTGATTAATAACTAGTGTAGGATAACTAACCCAAGGTACTGGCTAATGGTAGTGACATTCTGGCCTTCTTGCCATTTTTATTCTGCCTTTACAGGGTAGTTTTATTCTTGGTAGTCATTTTTTGACGAAAGAGTCTTTAAAAGTAGCGTTGCATTTGTTCGGACACTATTTACAGTGTAGAAGCCAAAAATATAGACATTTTCATAATGAAAACCTGGAATTATTCACATTTCCTCCATAATAGTTTTCAAGTACTAGAGTACTAGAATAATTGATTATTGTGATGTCACTCACACTAAATGGTCTATAACAAGGTCTCTTGTTAAATATACTCAATTTGTATCTCATACTCTCATTTCTCATAGTACATCTCCAAATTGCAATTAGCCTGTTTTGTCACTACCTGGTATGCAGTACTTTGATAAAACAAACTAAATCCGTACGATACGTATTTACTAAAAAAATATTTAATTATCTATGTGAAACACATAATTGTTAAGGATGTTATGTTATTGTAACTGTATTCGTGTATATGTCAAAATATATACATACATAAAAATAACTTAACATTAGGGTCATATACAATAGATATCTAGTTAGTTAGATTCTCATTGTTTACAGATGCATGCATGTAATGTAAAAAAGTGCAGTTTATAAAGACTATTTGGTCAATTTATTTGATTTAGGTTATCTGTATTCTGTATCTCTTTTTAATTAGACTTAATATTAGTAATTATAATAAAGATTAATTAGCATTTAAAGTTTTGTTATGAGACTTCACTGAAGAACTTCTGAAAGAAAATTACTTATAGGAAGAAGGTTCCAATGATAAACCAATTTACAGTCGGGCATGGTTATGGAACGCCTACTTTTCTCATAATTATCACGATTTAAACCAGGGTTGTTTTTTTCCATAAAAATGTTCCCTCCTTAGTTAGTGTTTATTGTATTGTGGGGTTAAAAATTGAGTAAAATGGGGAGCCAAGCTGATTGCATCAAAATATCGAAAAGAACAAGTTCTCATATTATAGTACATAATATATTAGATATATAGTAATAAAATATAAGGCCTTCTTTATCCAGGTTCGACTGTAATTCTAAAATGTACGTACCAATAATAGCTTCATTTTGGCATCATAATAAAATGATGATGGTTAATTAAATTCTTACTGAAGTGAAATAATGTGTACACTTAATTAAGTAGCATGCAATATTATATGTACTATTTAAAAAGAGGCGAGGTAAAGGTAAATAAGTTAAGTATAATGATGATACTTATAATAATAATAGAAAACTATGCTACAAACTTCTGCAGACGAAAGGATGCCAATAGAGTAATGAATGGGAATGACATAATAGCTCTAAAATTGTGTAAGGATTAAATTAAATGAACAGCTAATTAGAGGAGTATGCTACACATAATATATTGAATTACATTATCGAATTAATTGATACGAGAAAGACTTAACTTGATTGAATCATTGTATCAGTTTGTTAATACTTTTGGACGTTGGAGGAAATTATGGTGAAAGATGATGTTATAATTATGAAGGGATGAAATGGGAAGACGGTAGCGCATTGTATGACCGTTCCCACTCAAATCAACAACAATAAAATCAACAGAGTTTGAAGTTTGAAATGGGTTATTAAAGAAAAGCGATAGTTTCCCTCCGGCATTTATTTCTCTTCATTTCAACGTGTGTTTTGTATATATTCATTTTGTAATTGTATTTAGGTAAGTAATTAATAAGGTATTGTTTTATGGTGAGTTGGTTGTTGGCAGTACTTTCTGGTGGCAAGTGGTACTTGGGATTTACCTATTTTTTTTTTATATAATTACTCTATATACAATACATAATAATCAATTAGACACGGGAGGCATCTTCTAGCTAGAGTATATAGTAATACATAGTAGATCATATTAATTGGTTACATAATAATATTATTTTTAGATGTAATTATTAACATCATATTTAGTATTCCCAATAAATACAAATCATTCGTATCATATCATCATAATAGTACAGTATCATGTAGTATAGTGTATAGATTTAGAAATAATATAGGTATTTGTAGTATGTGTAATACATGAATAGGTTAGTGTTAATGTAGTAATACATGGTAGATAACAGTATAATAACAGGATAGCATTTTATTATCAGAGCAGATAGTTAGTTAGTTTAAGTATAATAGTCTTCAGTTAGTAAATATACATACATTACACACAAGGACATTTTCGGTATTTTTGATTTTAAATTAACAATTATTAATGCACATATTTTATTCTTTTTCCTCATCTTAAATTAAGAGTCCATTTGTACATATGCACCTACACGTTATAAAGATAAATATATATCTTAACTAGAGATATATACGGAAATACATAGCAATAACTAAATTTCATTCTCAATAACCATAACTTAATATACCATAGCGTATGATAATAGAAACAGGAGTTAATAATACCAACATGTTCGTTGAAGGAAAAAAAGTCACACCTCCAACCGGAGGTGCTAATTCCCTATCTTTGCTAAAAATAGGGAATAAAATTTTTATTGTTCAAACTTACAGGCTCTTGGCCTTGCCATTTTATTCTAGTTACAAACAACAGATATTTTTTTAACTATATACTATATAGCTAACAATGTAAATATATTTGAAAAAACTTCCAGCTCGCTTGTAACAGACGAAAACTTTTCATTTGGAATCTGATCTCTCTTGACGGACAAAAAAACGGAAATGTCGGCTACAACCACTCTATTTAGTATTAAATTAATAATTTCTTAGTAATATTTCTTTGTGTATAGCCACACTACAAATCTTTCAACAGAGATATTTGCATCACTCATAATATATTTACTTAATTTCATACCTTTTCTCGTCCCGTTGTACATATATGTAATTAAATAGTGTTAATTTACTAACAGTAATCAATATTACATTATATATACATCAACTTAATTATTACATTTTGCGTGTACGTAACAGAAATACATTTTGACTTGTGATTGTGATTGAAGTTGAACTTGAACTAAAAACGTAGCAGTGCTGAATGATTAAAATAAAGGAACGGATTAGTCCAGCAGTTCAGTGACACAGCAAGTACAGCTACATGCATTTGTAGTGCACCCGTCCCAAGAGGAATATTTACAGTACAAATACAAACAGGACACAACAACAGTCAGTATAGTAGATAGACAAATCCAACTGCTGTAATAATACCTAAAGTGTCTAGCTCCCTAGAATTTATAATAGGTAGGAGGATTCAATCTTTAAATACACTATAAAGGCATTGTGTAATTGTAGTAAGGACCTAGTGGCTACCTATGTACCATATTTTAATTAAAACCTAATTTTAGTTTCACCTATCACCTAAAAGGCAAAGCTTGTAAGATGTTCTTGTGATATCTACTTTTCTACAGACAGAGAAATTGGCAGATAGGTTCTACACTATAATTAGTAAATACATATCAAATGGCTTTATGTGACAATTTTGCTTTGTTTGCCACAACTTGTTCCTCTCACCCTCGTCTCAATATTATTTCAGGGGTTCAATTCTCAATCTACTCAACTTATAAATCTATTTGTATTATTACAGTAGTTAGTTAGTGAGGCATTAAAGATTTATTTTTATCTTAATACCTATTTTAAATACATACGAACGTACGTGTCTGAGTCATGTCTTGTCTACCAATTTTCAGTACTTTAAATTAATCTTACCTAACTACATCATAATAGTATCAATATAGTAATTATACCTTTTTTAAACAAATGAACAAGAAAGAAAGATATTCCAATCATTTCAAACAGTGAAATCAACAACTTCCCCATATCTGCAGACTGTAGTAACTGTCAACTGTAGACGTGTGAAATGACTTCGAAAAAAGAATTTGCAAAATATTGGCCATTGTTACTTTGTAGTTAGTTCGTAGAAGTCAGTTTTGAATTTTGCATTCTTCAAAGAATTGTACATTTCCTTTTCTTAGGGTGTTCAGGGGGTTCTAAAGCCGCTAGGATGGCTTCATCAAAAACATTCTTTAGGCCTTTCTGTTGGGTCAATACAATAATCAATATTAGTATAGGTACATACTTCTTTCCATAATTCCACATCTCAAAAATTTAAGGAATTTAATACAAACCTGAGTTAGAGCAGAACACTCAACATATTTGACAGCCTTGAGCTCTTTTGCCAACTTTTCACCTTGCTCCAGTGTTATTGGTTTTTGCTTATTTTTGGCCAACTTTTCAATCGTACCTAGTCAAATTATAATAAAACCATTAAACTAAACATCATACCTGCATACCTCAAATTGCATATGCAATTATTGTTAACTTTTTCATCAATTCAATTTCACACTAGTTCACGCACGACAGTCAATATAATGCAAGAACTGTTTGCGTTCTCACATTTACCTGTTTACAAAAACCTTGCATTTTTAATACATTGCATGCAGAAACCGAACTATATACCTACGTATTTATTGTGGATTTTGCCACTTCAAACAGTGAGCAGAAATACATCACGGACATGCTATGCTAACACATGAAACGCTACAAAATTTGATACGTAACAAAGAATCTAAATTTATTATGTAGGATAATAAGACCTGTACTATTGTATTGAACTACTTCATTCAGTCTTTGTTTTTGTAATGTTAGTGCATCGTTTCCCTAAAGGCCGACTTACCTAATCGAACAAGTAAAGTGTGTTACGATTCTTACGATACTATCACTAGAAGTAAAAAGTATACGGATTTATGGATATGATTGCATATAATATAAGTTAATTTATTTATGGGTGCCAATAATAGTAGTGGAGTATTTGGAATTTCTTCCTTTACTGTTTAGGATTCTACTGTTACGATCATGCAATTATATAGAAACTATTTTAATGCTTATCCCAACTCACAGTATTTCATAATTTCATAGCACTGAGCCAGTAATAAATAAGGTAGAGAGTGGAATCGGGTATCACAAAATCATAAAAATATGTCAATACAGCTGAATACTATTCAGCAGGATGTCGAAGTGTTAAAGGATAGGGAATTCCAGATTCCGCTTCGCTTTTGGTACCTATTGTAAATGACATTTAGCTTTATGTTGACATTAAAGAACAGAAAAGCCCTGATATACATTCTATACAGATATTTAGAAAGATTTTCTAAAGATAAATCTGAAAATATATGTCAGTAAACTTATCGGAGAAGCCTATCAAGTATTGATTATAGACACCGAAAAACTCTAATCGAAATATGCAGTTGGTAGTCTGAAGTAGTCAGTCACCCATTTACCCATTAGGAAAGTTTTTTTGGTATACAATTCAGGTACATGAAAAATTGGCATTCACGACAGTCAACCAACGCGATGCTTATCTACATAATTATAAATTAGCCATACCTGCGTCATCTCGCAAATCGATTTGTGTTCCGACCAGTAAGAACGGTGTCTTTTGACAGTGGTGAGTAATTTCTGGAACCCACTGAGTAAAAAAAATAGTGTGATTTTAGCATACAAAGACTATATCGTTTATAATGCATAAAGGTTTCCTTAGTATATTTGGGACCAGATCCATTACTGAATTGATTAACAGTTAGCACAGGAATTGGCATTTACAGTTACACACAAGAAATATCTGGGTAAGATTAATATAATGCTCCGAAAGAGATGAAATAAAAATATGCTGTCTTAATGACACTCACAAAACTACTTCGAATGTAAGTCATAAAAAGGTTTGTTCCAAATTCACAAAGTAACAGAACGTTTAATGGCAAAATTATTTTGATCGGTATCATTCGATAAGAAACAATCAGGCATGCTGCTGGAATTCTCAATCTACTTCTTTTTCGTTCAATGCCAATTGCCAAGCACATAGCGGGGCATTGGGTTTGCAAAGAGTACGCAAAACTCACCTTTTCTTTAACATTTTCAAATGAAGAAGGTGAAACAACAGAAAAACAAACAAGAAAAACATCCGTTTGAGGATAACTTAAAGGCCTTAGTCTGTCATAATCTTCTTGACCTGAAATTACCGATAGAGCATACATTAGAACTCGAGCATCAATTAATCCTAAATTAATTAAGCAATGCAATGTTATCGCGTAGACAATTAATCAAACCTGCTGTGTCAAACAGTCCCAAAGTGTATGGCTCTCCACCGATCATGACTGTTACGGCGTAGTTGTCAAATACGGTCGGCACATATTCTGACGGAAACTTATTTGTGGTGTAGGAAATAAGGAGACATGTCTTTCCGACAGCTCCGTCTCCGACCACCACACACTTAATAGTCTGCATTCTGACTGAAGGCTGAATTGTAAAATCTTTTAAATGGACGATTGGCTCTGAGCAGAAAATACGAAGAAATGATCTTCGTTGCTAAAGCAGGAAAGATATACCTCCTTCCAAACTTCCGGCAAGCAGATAGAAGAAAGTAATGGATCCAACAAGTCCAAGATTACTTATGCTTATCTTGGAGATTAAATCGTCTTATTTTGAAGATTGTCAATCTTTGGAGCTTGGCCAATGTTTCTTAGACTTCACGCAAAAATCTTCTTTTTTCCGACTGGCAACTTGAGTCTACGACAAAAGATTAAACGCTCAAATTAATATTCTTTTATGCACACAAAAAATGTATCATGATCTCAAATAACAATAGTCGGGTAGTCGGGATAGTATAATTGTAAACTGGAACTATATTGCAAGTGCATATTTACTTAGGTACAGGAATTCTAATCTTAAAGTCAAGCATGGATATCATGTTGCAATTAAAAGGGTGTGCTTGATATGACTCATTTGTAAAAGTGCTTACTTACTTTATGTCACACTCATAATTCATACTCGGAATACGACATTAATTTTTATTTGCTAATGCCTTCCCTTTGCAATTTTCTTAACCCATACCACATATTCCAAAGCTACTAACTAATCTCTATATTATTATGCGAGTCTTTCTGCAAAAAAATCTAACACGGCACGCCCGCCATTTCAGGATAGTCGGAGCCGGAGCCAAATCTCTCATTTACAGAGTGGCGATCTTTGACCCTTACGTCTTAATATTCATGGTCTATAGGCATATTAATGTTGACAGAAGTGTCCGGGTTAAATTCAGATTTTCAGTTAAAATATTAGACTGTAACTAAAGTTAAATTACGTTAAAAGAAGTGCACAGATGACGGAAGTGCGTATACAACTGACATTTGTGTATATAATAGCTAGCTAAAATTCATCAGTATATACAACTCAAAAAATAGTAATTATCTACTCCTTCATCCGTATTATAAATACAACTCAAAATTGCCAATAACAATACTCTTTTTGCTAATGTTGACTATCTAATTCACAACTGATTTGCTAATAGGAGTGTGTACAAAACAGAATATCATTATTGCACAACTACGTGAAAGGTGTGACAGATTTATATACAAGATGGTCTGAAGACGATCCTTTGTTCACAGTTCGGATCTTTGTATTAAGATCCGTGTAAAATACATTACATTGCAATTAATAAATTAGGTATAAAATTATAGACAACGCTGTTTGTTACGTAAATATAGCTGAACATACGCCTTACCTAATCAAGTGTTGAATTAAATTCCTCTTTCCTTATTTGAATATTGAAACGAATCTGTCCTTTCACTTTCACATAGAAGAATCTGAAATTGCAAAAATATAAGTCGAAATGAAAGTCTTGCAAAGTTGCAACTGTTCCTGAAAGGCTGTAAAGATTAACAAACTGACAATTTAATTATTTCTAGAAATTATTGACCTTTAGAACTAGAATTAGTTAAAAGTAATGGTATAGTTTAAATAAAAGTGACAAACTTACCACAACTCAATTGACGTAAGTCGGTTAGTTTGTTTTCGTCGCACCGTGTGTGGTGTAGTGGATGAGCTCGAATTTCCAATTAGCGATTCTAGTTATTGACGAAGAGCTAGCTCGTATCGAGCAATACTTTGATAAATAAATGTTATTTGAATGTTGAATTCACACATGAAAATGTTTGTGCTGTTTCGGCTGGATGGATGGTAAAAACTCGAGTTGACACAACTGGATTGTTTTGTTTGTAATTTGTAAGGATGGTTTTGAGTTCTCCACGGATTAATGAGTAGGTTGGATGATTTAAGGAAGCGGCGAATAATAGTAAATCAGAGTTAAATTAAAACATTGATAAAACACTATCATTCATGCAGAAAGAAAGAGTGTAACTTTTGTGCAATAGTTTAATAGAACATAGTACATAGAAATAGAGGATGATGATGATAATGATGATGGTAGTAGTAGTAAGTCAAATCAGACAGGCCAACGTACAAACTCTGTCTGTCTCCTATTGACTGAAATGAACTTTTGTGAGTCAATGTGAATATGTAATGCCAGCAGGCCAGTCCGACTCCAATTCTTTAGTTCCTCTAATGTAAATGCTGTACAGAAGAAGAGTATAGATCTGATCTAAGTGTATTTGTATACTACAGAAACTACATACAGGATTTACGAATCAACCAAGTTGCACAAGGCTTTCGTTGTAGTTTTGTAGGTTTGCTTTTCGCTTTATAGCTTTGGCTATGCCAAAGAATGTATGCTATTTTCTATATAGCCACATACCTATTTGGTTATGGGCCTCTCTCTCTCTCTCTCTCTCTCTCTCTCTCTAAAGCTACGAATGCGGCTTAACTTAATGGGCCAGAGAGGAGAAGGCAAAGTAAGCAGACAACGCATTTAAATATCTATTGACATTGTATCGCATTGCATTTTGGCATCAGTAGTGAAGCAAAAGCATTCACTAATAATTCAGCATTCTCTTTATAATGCTTTCCATATAGAATATATATAGTAGGTAGCTAAAGAAGAAGGGAAGTATGTACATATAGATTTTATATACTACAACTATACAAACATAATAGCAAATGGACAGCATGAATGAATACGCCCTTTAGTTCTAAGCGAAGTAATGGCGCAGAGCAAACCATACATACAGACACATTTCCTTTCGATTCAAAACTTTTTCTCCTTACTTCAACTACTATCAAATGTAGTATTCTATCTGCTACGAGTCATGTGGCAACACTAGGAGCTAAACCACAAACCATCCGACTCTTTGGAAAACTTTGCACCACCAAATTTGCACTCTTTTATACACACGAGAGATGAGCCACGAAATTACATTATACTTTTCTTTCTCTTCTCTCAAAAGTTGTCCATGCAAAGGGTTACAAAGAAAAACCAACATTATTTACACCAAAGTTTTGCAGGTGTAAAATTCTTTGCGTTTTATAGGAATTTTATGGCTTTGCAAACATCTACATCTACTTGATTCAAAACAGGATTTCAACAAAACATTTTATTATTACATGGAAATGCAAATATTACATTTATTTTATCCACACTTCTTTTTTGGAACAAAATTTTCTCGTTACCCTCATTTTCTATTTTAACTTAAACACTTTTATTTTATAACGTAAGCAATCATATTTATGTACAATTTGTACACTTACTTTAGAAACAGGAGAATATTTCATTTACGTGAATTGATGATTGTGTTGAAGCAATTCGTAATGCAAATGTACCTACTTTACCTATTTTTTACCTATTTTATAATAGTAGGTATTCGAAATTATTATTTTTCTTTTCTTCTGCATTAGACACACCATTAAATTACATCATTTTTAAGAAAGTCACTTATAAGACCTTCTGCATTTATTGATTAACAAATAATTGCTGTTTGAAGTGATAACACATGACAAACATTTTTTACATGTTTACAAATGATTTGCAATTGCAGATATAGATACATTTAAAACATTTAACTTGAGAAATCAATATTCAAGACTATCTCTACTAATTTCCGAGGATGGAAAAGTCTAAACGAACAATTAAAAACATTTAACTTCTCAATATGTAGGGATAGCTTATGCTTAAATAAGTCATGTAACATTAACATAAGATGAGATTGCAACTATTTAATATTATATGAAATGATGTACGATCTTCTGTAAAGATATCTGTAATGACGTTACTACTTTTTTCTTTATAGTTATTGCATACAGAACTGAACTACGTGAATAAATACATTTCATGCAACACTATGAGGTTAATGAGATACATGTGATTATCATTAATACTATTAGTTTTATGTCTATGCAAATAAACTAAAAAGGAGTGCAGAAGGCTTCTGTGGCGGGTCCCTTGTAGAAAATCTCATCAACTTCTATTGGCCCTTCATCTGTGTCTTTAGGTAGGCAAAGGTGATTCGGAGGACAAGAACAATGGTAGAATGTAGAGTGATAATCAAATCGAATATTTCCACATTTTTCCATACTCGCACATCTTGGTAACTGTTACAAAGACAGATAATTGCATTGACTTTAAAAATAATAACATTATGACTATCTATATTTCATAATTCATTATTAATTAGTTTGGATATTAAAATCTGATCTTGAATAAATATTTTTTCGATCTTCAATGTTACCCTCTCAAATTAGTGTAATAAAAGGTTAAATTGAAAGATTTACTTTGTCACATCGGTACATAAGTGTAGTAATTGACGTTCCATTTGAAAATTCTTGTTTATCTTCCTCAGCGAAAACCCAACGTCGATATAACGGAGGACAGTAACACGTTACATTCGTTAATGTAATTTGTCCTTCATTGGACACTCCGGAAGTAGTGGAGCCTTTGATAACTCTGTACAAGGACGGTTTCTTTCCTTTACATCTTGCAAGATGATTAACTTCATTGCAAAACTATAGAAATGGAATCATTCCAACGATAAAGACATAAATCGCTATTCATAAAGCATAAAAATCCAATAGTAAATAACCTTGAGTTGTGAGCGATTATTAATCATGATTGTATGAGGATCTCGTTTTCCACCTCCTCCACCTCCACCACCACCTCCACCTCCTCCTCCACCCGCACCTCCACTGGGAACATTTTCTCCTTTTTCTGTTGGTGCAGGATTTTCTGACTTGGAAGATTGTTGTTGTTGTTTCTCTTGTCTCATTTGTTGGTTATGTTTTGAAGTTAAATTAGGATAGCTAGGCCCTTGGGACCAATGCCAAGGACACTCACTGCGATCTGGACAACGACAAAGTCTTTCTACAACTGGAGAGAAGAAATATCTTTTGTGAATTATATTGCATGCAGTTTCTCCTTCGATTATCTGTTTAACCTCTTCCTCTGTATGATCTTCTGCGGATTCGTGGACATTTGAAGTGCCAACATGTGCTTTAGGGAATTGTGTGGATGTTTGTGTTGTGCTTGATGGACAAACTGGGATATCACGTTCACTACGAACCTAAAAGTGTTTTTAAATCTCCACTTTTAACCATTATAACCTTATATATCATGAAGAAAATCAAAGAAAATCAAAGAAAAGGCTTACCCCAGTAGGATAGGTAAATATTACATCTTTGTAATTAGCTTTATTCCCTCCGGCTTCTTCACAATGAACAAATTTCAAACTCACACTAAATAACAGCAAAAGCTGCCACATTTTCTCGTTTGACTCACGATTTTCTCTATGAAATGCTATCTTCTTAATATTCAGCCTTCTCTATGCTAATTTTCAAAATTCGCAAGAATTACATGCTAGGTGTGTAGTTGACGGAACAACTTTCGCTAGACAGAGTTAGTCTACGGTGGAACTATTAATAAGTGAAGTATACTTGTGCAGTTGCACACATAGTGTTCTAAGATAGAAAAGGTATTTTTAGAAGGACCATATGTGTGCTTTACAACAGTCATGGATTTTATGATAAGACAAACGTTATTATGCAACAGTAAACCTTAGCAAGTAAAGCACCAAGTGCCAAGTACACCTTTGACTTTTGCTAGCGGATTTCGGTTTAGGAGAACTTATCAACGCTATACAAAGTTAATTACCGATTCTGTTATCAAATCATGCGAATAACTACTGAGGATTGACTTGGCCTTGCTTGTAAGTGTATGGCAAATAAACCAGCGTGTTTAATAAAGCAACAAGACTTGAATTTATTAAAGCTTTCATTTTTAGTATTTATAGTATAATATATCGCGTATGTATGCATATAGTACGTAGTATATTTCGTAAATCTGAGATCTTAGGTATATATTGTATATTTGCTCGAGACAATGCTCACAAATTAGTTTTCCTCTTCTTTTCTTTCACAGTTTAATTTTGGTTTTTTGTGTTGTATGCGCGTATTTAGTACTTCAGAATTCATATTATTTCTAACTAGCTAAACCTAATTTGTAAACAAAAGTAATTATACACATATCTATCATATGCAACATATCAATAGTTAACATAGTCATTTTCAGTATTAGTTACAATTTATATATATATAAAGTCACTTTTATAAACTACCATTGCTTTTAAATCGTATCTGTAAATCAAATCCATAATAATTAACAGTAACTTCTCTTAATTTCTTCTAGTGGATTAGAATGTATCTCTAAAACTGCATGTTTACTTATATAATAGTAGAATTTGTGTAAAGTTTCTGTAACTTAGTTGAGAATTCAATTAGTCTATGTATAATTCATAATTTAATGTGTATATCTTTTATTGATATTGTAACTTATTGGATGTATTTCTATTTTTGTGATAGTTTAATAAAGAATAGCTACCAATTTTCGCAGTAGGTAACGTAAATTTTCTGTCGTGTATAGCAATTAGCAGATAGGGTGTCACTATTCCTGTTCTATTATCAGAAAAGAAATAATGTCAATGTGATTCATAGCAAATAACAGTAGTCAACTTATTAATTTCCAACAGTTCCATGTGTAAATGCAATCCACAGAAATGTCAATATAATTATTTTCATACGCCATAATGTTAATGATCAGTTTGATGCGGCGGATTTGTTTTTGACTGATTAAAATCACTATTATAGCAGTGTACTGAAAGGAATGAATATTAATTACTGTTATATTAATGTTTTGTACGCATGCATACAAACATACACATACACATAAATGATACACAATATACAATAGCTCTTTTTAATATTTCCGTTCGCTATGCTATGATGATGTGGATTGTTCTAACGGTTTCTTTAAGTTTCTAAATAATCAAATAGCGATCTATTAACAGTAACTCTGTATACTCAACTTAAATAACAATTACGGACAGAGTTTTCATTCAGATAATTATGAGCAAATACTATTATACATACACAAAAGTTTCATTTGTTCACAATAGAAAAAAGACAACCATATTTTATGTTTATTTTACGTAAGCTACGTGTGTACACATTTATGACTTAATGACTAATTGACAGCATACATGTTCACACGCGCTCACATAATCACATTAATTCTCAAATGAACAACATTGATTTGCCATACACGACCCTTCCCATGCACTTTAATTCAATCATCATCATCAGTAGTGGCAATACAATAACATTTTAGATATTGACTTGAACATAATTACCATGCTGAAGGTCATCGTAAGGATATATTATATCGTAATAATAGTATATTTGTGTGTAAATAGTTATATATTTTAGATTTTAGATTTTTTCATATCTATCATGTAATATTAATTAACAAAACCATTAAAATAACATTACGAAAACATTACTTTGTATTATTGTACCTACTTTTAGATATTTAGTGAAGTTGACAAACTGTTAAAGTTAGCGTTTTCATCTTTGAGAATTTCTTTTCTTATCATTTGACAACAGCAGAGAATTTCGAGTATTTTCTGTCCGTCTTTCTTCATTTTTATCTAAAGGGGATCCGGGCTCCTTTACTCATCTATACGATTCGTTTCGTCGTGAGGTTGTAGGGTGGACATATGTGTTGACAGAGTGTCCAATTGTGACTTTTGCAAGGACTGAATGTAAGATTGAGACAAAATGTCACCACCAGCTGTGCGAACTTGGTACAGATATCTGTACTTGGCCTGACGGGCCATCGCTCGCTCTTCTCTTGTCAAACGCCGCCTTGGAGGTTGATGACGCTTTTTGTAAGGATCTGAGCAAAGAAAACATTCAGATAAGCCATGAATCTCCCAATAAATGCAAAAAATAAACACAAAGATGGTAAACAGGCTAAATATAGACATTACTCATAAAATAATTACGTATTATATATTTCATATTCATATGTATGTATATAGGTAGGTACTATAATTACTATGACATGACAGATAGTTAAATGCTGTTCGTGTTTGAAAGGCAAAGATATATAATTAATAATTCAAGTCTGGATGAGTAAACGTACAGGTATGGATGGTGAATCCTTTGGCCGTCAGAGAATATTGGATGAACGCACCGACAACAACAAGAGTCGGCCAAAGTCCCAATAGCAGCCAACTAAACCAGCAAAATTCAAGCTCGCCTTTCCCCTTGACGTGACTCCACACCCAATTGGCCATCTTCAGCTTTTCAACGAAATAGTCGAATGAGACTGATATTCCAGCACCGCCTATCAGAGCCGTTGTCAATATCGTCAGGGATGGGAAACACACATTGGCAACTGCCCCAAACAGTCCAGCTCCTATAAAAAAAATCATTTATCCATTACACACAAATATTAACTGGAAATCAGTACAAAAGGAAGAGTTATGAGTCTTAGGTTGCGAAATAAGGTCTAAAACATTCTCGTCCGCATAAGTAAACACAATCTACAGACGATGTACTATTTTGTATGTAGCACGGAAAGATAACGTCTGTTTACATAGATCAATTCCTCATTCTCGTCTCATGCAAATATAAATACTACGCACTCCAATTCCTCCTTCTTCTATTATTACTCATTGCTTCTCTTTCTTAATTCTTCCTATCGTGAAATATTCATACATTAGATAGCTTTCCATTGTAGTACAATTAAAAGTCAATTAGACGTTGCTAAACATGTAGCCCAAGTCGCATTTACTATTTAAATTAAACTATTTGTTTATGAGGATTCCATGCAAATCTCTGTAGTACACTAGTACCTGATGTTTATTGTTAGCTTTTGTAACTCACATCTCATCTGCAATTTAATTTAGTGAGAAGTACAGCATGAAATTTAATTTTCTTTGTTCATTTCACAATTACGTATCGAGTAGATTTCTTTTAGATCAAAATAATCTGGTTTCTTTTTAACTGTATAAAAGATAAATATAAGATTAATATTTATTGCAGAAAATTGGTTTTTCTACAGTTAACGTGCTAACAACAATGCTTAATAGTTTAAACAATAGAGACTTGAGACGCCCATGATGTAGGTGGACTATAAATCTAGTGGTGATATACCAGGAAATCAATAAAAACAGTTGAATACAATAGTTGGTTCTTAGTTTATGAAGCTAATGGAAAAATTCGTCGATGCTTACGAAACTATTGCACAAGTTCTTGGAGCATGATAACAATAATAGTCTGAAAAAAGGATGGAAAGGCTATGTAGAAATCAGTGGACGATATAAAATGGTGTCTTAATGATGTTCTCCTACTGTTCATTACATGAAATGAGTAGGTAGCTATAAAGGCGTTGGAAATCCATTAGGATTATTAATATTTTTGTGTGTTCTTTGGCTAATAGCTCAAAGTTCTGTATATAGAAGTAGCAATTGCAATTCTATAGTTGAATATCAGTAAACGCTAAAAGAAAAAGCTAATCTGCTAAATATTTTCAATTGAAAAGTTATAATGAGGTATGCAGGAGTTGTACTTGTAAGACAGTAGTGTTGTTTTGTTTAGAGCGCAACTTATGGTATTTAGTAATTTCTAGCTGTAAAAAGAAAACTGCATCGAATGCGCATACTGTTGTTTCGTAGCACATACTTTTCTTCGGTACACACACTCACGTATACGAAAAGAATGGTGCAGAGTGACGTAAAGAACGGTGATACATATTTATAATTGAGTCAAGCCAAGCAAACCATCAAATTATCTGACTGCCTGTGATGCACAGAGTAAACGTTAGTGTTCTAGTAAACTAATCCTACGCACTCAGTTAGCAGTTGCCTTGCATTCCTGTAGCTACAGTTTAAATGTATTTATTTGCGCTTTAGCAGTTTTTATTCGTGAACCTGCTAGCATACTTAATGCATCAACTTATTTATTGATAAAAGTAGATGATAAGACATCACAGTCAGTACACTGACTGAACTGAAGTGAACTGACTTGACTTGAATGCTGCACTGCAGATTCTGCCTTTCTCAGTTCACTGTTTAGCTTTTAACCCAACTGAGCACTTGATTATCATTATCACACTCATTTTTCTCTAAAGGTTAGCCGCTTGCTTCTGGTATACAGATAGCTATTTAAACTCACATACACACTGAATACTGTCATTAAAGCTGTCTGGCATCTCTATAGATCCATTATATCTCGTTACACTCGTTTGGCGACTACATAATCGCAATTTTCAAAACCAAGTACCAACAAAAACTCCCCGACTGCATTAAATTCATTATTCTCTCTATTTTATACACTTTTCAACTTTTGTCTGCATTTATTATTGTCTATTGGCAATCATTTTTAGTATATCTATGCTTTCCAGTTGGTCTAAACATACATTTCTGCATATTAACCAACAAATCGGGAATTTTTGTTAAACGCAGCAAATATTATGTTATTCACATCGCCAAAGAATCTGCCAATCAATCTTTTCAGATATTTAAATATTATACACAGAAAAATTATATGAAATCTTTAAGTGAGAAATGTGTTATTTTTTGGACATAAAAAGCAGGTTTTTAATCCTAATGATTTCAATCTCAATTAAGCAAAACTTATGGAAAAGTTATATTAATGTTGTTAGAGTTAATGGCTAATGGTGGACGAGGAGTGAATTATCGTTTACCAGATGGTTTATTTTGATTGCTAATTAGTTCTACTTAAATAATAGCTAAGAGGGGTATTGTAAATGAGCCTACTTGGTTTTGTAAATGAGATAGTTCTAATCTTTGACTGCCTCTAGACTAGTTACAATGTATGTATGGTTGATATTAAAAGAAGGGCTTTTTATTTTTCAAGAAAGAGACAAAAATGGAGCGGATTGTAGTAAAAGTATTTCCTTTTATGAAAGTATTTCCAATTAATATGAATGTTGTATATTATTTGATGGCAGAGTTAACAGAGTAAACAAGGGAAGGCGTAATGTGATCTATATAGGCACATATCATTATTATATCCATTACACATAGTGAACATGAGAAAGTGGTTGTTTTACAGGAACGGCACATATGATTAAATGATCGTGTGGGATTTTCAATATTTTAGTACACTTTATATACTGGCGTGTCGTGTAGTCGTGTCAAAGCCAAGCAAGTCACAAAAGTAATAGAGAAGGAAACTGGATACCTGATGCACTTGTTAGATGTGCTTGTTTGTGACTTATAAAATAAAAAAAGAAGTGAGAGAAGACTGCAATACGGTATTCTTGTAAGCAAGTAAGCATCGATGAGATAGTCGCAGTGATTCTTATTGTGATACTGTTAGTCGTATTATGTGAGATAAGGTAGAAGACAATAGTAGTGACTGACATGACACTCATGCTTTATAGATTACACTAGACTCATGCTTATTTTATTGTTACAGGACAGAAGGAAGGCACTAACTAACTAAAGAATGTCCGTAAAGGTCGCTGTCACAATCTACCTCACCTTAACTAACCAATCTACGTGAGCATTAAGTGTAAACTTTGCAAAAATAGAAATCAAAAGGTCAACCCATGCTCACTCACTCAAAGTTTCATTAACACAATTTACATGACATTCACTTATATATATCCCTCCAAACAAGATTTTTAATGAGATTTTATGAATGAAACACTGATCTATGTGATAGATCGATAAATATAATTCAAATTAGAACTATATTGTAGCTACTGCAGCTATCTACTTTACTTTGTTTGATTCTAATAAAATGCAATACATCACATTTATTGTTCTTTGTGTACAAGTACTTACCTATATGGATTAGATTAGAAGATAAATAACATTTATTACTTATTTGTTATAGATTCTCTGTCGAAACGAGTTTGAAAAAAAACAGACCTAAGAGAAAATTAATAGTTCATGTTTTATGCGTATTTATTAGAGTAGTAGGGATGAACTACTTGCTTGTCTTTTTATTCCTAATTAAATATTCAATATGTATTTGAACACTGAAGTACGTGTACATTTGAACAGAAATCCATTAACACACTAACAACTTATGTCTTTGTCAATTACTATATTTCCTTTTTTCTTTTGCAATTATCATAGGTAGTTGTTACTAATTAATGAATGCCTAAATGCTAAAGGTAATCTATCTAGAGAGTATACCTATATACCTAAACATGAATTGAGAATATACTTGATACTAATTGCTATAATAAGCATAAAAATCCAAGCGCTATATGGTTGTGTGACAAGGTAATCTATTTTTTCTACTCTGGAAAGGAAACAAAGTGCTTATAGCCTACATGCTAGCACTATATACATACATTCTATATAAATAAAAGCAAATAAGTGATAATGACCGATAATGGGCATCGAAAACAAACCGCATTGCAATGAAAGCCACGAGACATGACAATGACAATAGCAGTTAATGCACAGTGAAATTTAATGGAACGGAATCAACAACCTAAACAAAACATTGACCAGAAGCTCTGTAATTCATTCATGCATTTCCTCAGGCTGGCTGTTTGACAAGTTCTCACAACAAACAAAGTAAGCTTAAAACTATAAATATTCAATAAGGAAATTACTGTTATTGATTTGGGAGTTAACTGACCTAACAAAAATATTATGGAGATCCAGATGGAATATCCGACAGGGAAAAATATCATTGATGCTAGACCAAGAAGAAGTCCAGCATGGAAACCCAAGGTGAAGAAACCCACATAAGGAACTAATAGACAGATGAGTCCATACAAAAATCCAGAAAGTGTTGATATTCCTGTACACAAACAATAAATACACAATAAAATTCATCTTACTTTTTATCTTTAGTTGAAGCAAGAAAAATGCTTTCTTTGATAATGTGTCGGTGTTTTAAAAACAAACCTATGTTTCCGTATTGGGGAAGGAGATCTTCTTCTTGGCAGATTAAAAACACGATTACCAAACCGAAAATGAAACCAATTAGAAATAAAATTGCTTTGAAGCACCGGTAACCTAAAAAATATTACATTTATTAGCCAATCAATTGAATTTAGTTGACCGCAATAATATTTATCAATTGTAGTGAATAGGTTAGTTTCTTTTATCGTTGATTTACCGAAAATACAGAAAAGTATTCCGCAGATGAAAAGTGCAATGTTGACAATGGACGTAGCAGGGTCATAATTATAATCTAAGCTGCTGCAATCAATAGGGTTAATATCCGAAGGAGTCCCCGATTCCGTTCCATTGCCATTGTTCCCAGTAGTAATTCCATCACCCAAAATACTGAAATTCATATTATTTCCAGTGGTTGTGCTAAAAATATCTATATCTGTATCCATTGTGGTGTTGTTGCACTGGAAGGATGCGATGTGATGTCTGTTTCCTCTCTGATAAACACTATTTAGCCATTTAGCTTGCTATTCAATCACTTATCACGCCCGGTAGATCAACTCCTTAAGATTTGATTTGATTTTTGATTGATGGATGGCTATGTGAATTGCGCTATAAGTATTCTCCGGTTCTCTTGATCTTTGGCACGCTAAGTTACATAATGCTACTACATCATTGAGTAAGAAGTATTATGCTGATAGTCATATCTATAGAAGGGAATTACGAGACGATATAATATAATCATTCACCATCACAAACACATTTCCTTTTTGCTAAATTCCCCGTGAAGATATTTTTAGAGTGCTATGATACACTACAGAAGACAGACATAATAATATCTACAGAACTCTCTGTCTATCTACTTCGGAAGAAAAAGAACAACATAATAATAGAGAGGATAAAGAAACTATGTTTTCAAACGTTCAAATTTCTTGATGTTTTTCTTCCGCATATTTATATTGGAGGTTGCAAAATGCAATAGCTCGAGAACCAGATGATAGGTAAACAAATAACAAACACTTAAAGCACGGACGAAGGATTATTCATTTTAAGTGTTGTGTTGTGTTGTGTTTTGTTAGTCAAGGAAAAATTGAGTATAAGTAGTCACGGCATAGTTTTCCTCCTCCGAAAACTGGTGGAGAGTGTTGTATAAAACCGAGTTTTCTCTATTGATTGATATTGCACTAGTTGGTTGAGTGATAGGTAGACATGACTATGCAATCGAATGCAACACGATACACTAGAAAACTAGTGAGTTGAGTGGTAGTCACTGGGAATTCTTAGCTAAGACCACCATACACGTCTAGCCAGTGAAGAATCAAGTTTTCCTATAATACAACTTCACATTCATCCACTACTTAGTGCTGCTGTGCAGAAATTGCATTTTCTTTGGTGTGCGATATTTCGTAAGAACCCAGAATGACTAACTAAAGTCCAATGCAGTTTCTGCATTAATCTGTAATAATAATAGTTGAGCGATCCTGTTCTTCTTGGACAACTCTCACCACACAATAATGTCCGATGCAATTCTATGACTAAAATTGGAAATGATTTCAAAATAACTAGGGCAAAAGTTGTCTCGTCACTTACTATATCTTCCTCTATCTATATCCTGTGTATAACTCTTTAGGGAATTGGCAAAGAAGGGAACAGACAGAGACAAGAGAGGAATTTTATTTTAGCAATTCTCTCTGTCTGTTCTTTTGTGCTCGTTCTGTTCTGCTCTGCCGTTCTTTGGGAAGTGAGCTCTAGCTAGACTACATACACATAGACGGAGAGGAGAGATGATGATGATACATACAGTCAGCTATACATGCTTCGTCTAAAAAAGTGAATGAGACATGCTGGTGAGGAGGTTGTTATGTTGAAAGTCTTATTAGATACATTAGCCAGTGTACCTATAGGGGAATACATGGCAGGGTATGAATGCAGAATGTGCGGACGGACTGACAGAGCAGGCACAAGTGCTAGGAAATCGATAGCTGGGTGGAAAAGGGCTGTAGACGATGTTAGCACAGAAAGGAAGCCAGGAAGGTCAATAGCTCACATCACACACATACATAACCAAAGCAGGCAGAACAGGCAGGAGGCATCGCCGAAAACGAGCACTCTAGATACAAACACATATAAATGCAACCTGAGTTGATATCTTTGGGAAATATATGTGCAGATAAGAAAATATCCCTCCAAATAAAGTACCTACTATATACCTACTACTCGCCTTTCATCCACACACAGCACACAACAATCCTCGATCTTTCCCTATATTTCTTTATAATTGTACTGGAGACTGCTCTATATATAAAGATTTAGGCAAATATATTCTCCGCACTTGTTCCTTATCTGCGGTTCTTATCTCCGCTTCTTCTGTCGCAAGCATCTTCCGCCTCCATCCCAAAATCTCTTTAATAAAAGGCTATTGAATGGATGTTGACTATCGTAAGCGGACTCTTTTAGACTCTTAAATTCCTCATATAAAATAAATGTCGCTCTCTTTCTTTCGCCCTTCCCTAAGTTTCTCCTTTCGGCCAAGAGCTAGAGTGGATGGCGAAGGCTAGGAAAAAGGTGGATTGAATTTGATTGGAGTGGAATTGAATTGCTTCTGCTGGAGAAACTCCACGCTCTAATACTCCTACAGAGAGAGAGAGGAACACTAACTACACATATCCTTACTTAATGTGCAGACAATAAGAAAGAAGTTCTTCTCCGCCTTCCACACAGAGTAACTACTCCACACGGGCATTGTGCTCTACGTGACTCTGCACTTTCCTCACAAAAGATCACATCAACTTTTGCACAGAAACCCAATAAGAGTCACTAGCAGAGGAGTGAGCATCTCAAATCCAATCCATTCCTTCCAGATAAAACCTAAACTCAGAGCAAAGTAAAGTAAAGCAAAGCTCTCCACACCAAAAACTATTCTAGATATACTCACTCTTTTACCAAGTTGGCAAAAAAAGGACTTCACCCAACTTGCACATTCGGCTGGGCACTAAACGCAAGATAAGGGCAGGGCACCCAATGCTCTTTTTCGCAGCGGGTGTCCCTCCACTTACAATCTATCTCTCTCTCTCTCTAACCTTGCTCTGCCTTAGACATTCTTACAATATATTATAATATCTAACATTCTGCTCTGCCCTTAATATTATACTTTTATATAGGGATATAAGTATATAAGGTCGCAAGAAATACTTGCGATAGTAAGAATATCATGTCTGTAGTCAGAATGGAGATACTATAGCTATATAAATATTATACAACATTACATATGCAATGCAATTTTGTTGATGATCCCACATTCGCCCATTGACTTTGCACAGGATACTGTCGTAAAACAAAAAGTCCAGTTTTACTCTCTATAGATAAGAGTGGCTGTGAGTCCACTGGCAAATAAGGCCAACATAATTCCTGTCAAGGCTACAATTTCAGTTGACATTTCTTCTCTGTTCTTACAATATTGCTAGCTAGCAGCTCCCTCGATGAATTCTAAGCACATGTACTAGATATAACATAACACTATAAAGAATTGCACTACTATATCTTACTGTAATATATTTCGTCTTGCTTCGTATTTACAGAGTCGATATTAAAAAGACAAGTCCCACATGCTACAACTGTAAACATAGTTTTTTTTTGAAAATCGGCCAAGAAGTTATAACTTGGGATATAACTTGACTTCTTGTATATCTGTATCGTTGAAGACAATAATAATAATATAAGTTCATACATAAAGGCAGTTGGTTAGTTCGACGAGAGGATACAGTGCCGTTATTTTATAGGAGTAGAAAGGGGAAATGAGAGGTAGGCAAACGTTAGGTATTGCGAATTTTATTTTTTGAGTCGCATTTGTCTTTGCCATGCCAAATGGGTTTCTTAGATTCCTCGCATACTTAAGCATGTACTGATGTGCGTGCTCAATATGCATGAGATAATAGTTTTCTTCAAAAATTCATTACTCTTCGAGATTTATGAACGTAGTTTCTGCTGCCTCTGTTTCTGTACTAAACTTATTAGCTAAAAAGATAAGTAACTTACGTAACTGCCAAAAGAACTCACCTACATTCAAAAACACTGTGTACTTATTGGCAAATATCATAACGAGTATTAGCATCCTCGAATAAACAAGGGCAGGAGTGTGCATAGAAATGAACTCGCTACAAACTACCAACTCTTATGATTATGACCTGAAATAACTCATTTTCCTCTCTCTCTCTCTTACATTTAGCTATCTGAAAATGTGTAAAATATTTCTCCATTTTCATAGTCTGCGTCTGGTTAGCAGATATTATAAATTATTGTATCACTTGACATCAGTTTAGAGCCACAATAATGCGGTTTTCTCTTGGAAATTCTCTGGAATTTATCTCATGTACTATAGGGGAAGGTTATTCTTCACACTCTGAGTAGACAGACGCTGCCATTCTACTAAATTAAAGTGGATTAGAGGCCCTGAAGTGAAATGGAGTTAAATGATAGTGTGAAAAGCTGTTTTCTATGCATTCATATAGACATTCAATAGAAAAATAGAATAAAGAAGGACTTGGTACTAGCGAGCAGAACAAAACTGACAAACAGACAGTTACAATGACATTGTTATTGTTGAGAGGGCGGGTGAGTTTTCTCTGTTCTTCAGCATTTTTATTCTCTCTCCTCCTCTATACTTAACGAAAGGTATTTCTGATGTTACAAGGGTAAACATTGTTACATGTGCACACAGAAAAATTCACACTACTCACATTATCTAAAATTCAAAATAAAAACAGACATTCCCGATTTGAACCTGACCACATCGTTATACTC
This sequence comes from Tomocerus minor, assembly GCA_009936455.2. Classification (NCBI taxonomy): domain Eukaryota; kingdom Metazoa; phylum Arthropoda; class Collembola; order Entomobryomorpha; family Tomoceridae; genus Tomocerus; species Tomocerus minor. The sequence goes on from JAAAYG020063129.1 coordinate 28,734, forward strand.
TTCTAGAAAATATAAAGATCAGTGTTTCTACCAAGTCTAATATTATATGAACCACACGATACTTTTAAGTGTACCCAGAAGATAGAAGCACATTTATCATATGATAAAATTTAAAAGGGAAAAAAAGTGCACGAGAATAAAGGGAGTGCTGGTTTAGAGGCCTTTTACATTCGACAGTGAATTCAGCATACAACAGACGGCTCTAACTCTAACAATACAAAGCTATAGGCTAAAACTGTCCATAGAATTGCATTCGCCTTTTCTTTTAGCATTTATCATTTAATCATGTCTAGGTTATGCAATAACATGTTATTATCTCTCAGAATTTACGAGAGCCAAAGAGTGGCAGATATAATGTAATGACATTCTATTAGAGTTGATTGCATGATGCATTACACTATTGATGGACTACGTTGTTCTCGAAAGGGATTTTAATCCCTTCATTTTATGGGCTATGCCTCGCTTTAGATTACATTGCATGCCACGTTTCTTTTATCGTGCCAGCCAAAACTAAAGCGAAGCTAAGTAAACTAAAAGGGCAGGACGCAGGACATGACATGAAGTTCTCTATAGGATGAAAATAACTATTATGTTATCTGTTCATCATATATATATACAATGTAATAGGCATACTATGCTATCTTGCTTTGTATTTAACTAAATATAATTAGATGTGCGTTTTCACATTTTCGTATTTTAGGCCCATAGAGTGTTTAAGGTTGCCTTTTAGCTTGAGGGAGGATTGCAATGCAAATACTAAGAAACTATATAAAAGAAACAACCTCCATCCCAAAGTGAGGATGACTCATATTAAATATTCGTCATAAAAGGTTGTATTCATAATTACATGTTATTTTTATTTCACAACAAGATTGACTGCAAACGAACGTCACAAGAAATGGCATAATATTATTATTATATGCATAACCTAACAAATTGCTATATGGTCAAACAGTTTCTTCAGAGAGTCTGGAGAATTGTCAGCATACTTACTATAAACTGCTACTACTAGGTAAACAAGTAATGAAGTATGCATGAATTGATTATGTAGTTAGTCTGTATGCTCAAGCATGCAATAAAAGGATTAGGATTACAAATTAAATGTGTAAATACTAATTTGCACAATAGTGTTCTTTGAATCTCATCAAGAACAGCCTTGTCTTTTATGTCGTGTTATGTAACCATTGAAAATGTTCAGAGGAAGGAGTTGAGGCAAGTTGTATGCATAAAATGCAAATAGCAAAAGTTTCATCCATAAAAGGCCTTTTGGGATTTTTGGATGCAAATTGAAAGTTTCTCGATTCCTAATAAGTAAACAGAGCCTCGTGCAAACATTTTCTTTTCTCTCTCTGTTGTGGTAATGAAAAGAATGTCTAAATAAACAAAATGTAGGCTAAACTTACTCTTATTATTCACTATAGAATACATTTAGAGATAAATGAGCCCTGCTTTTCTCACACTACTCTCCATGCAATATCTAGAGGATTTTGCAGTGGAAAATAAATGTTTTTCGTCGGAGCGTATCTTGAATACACTTAAGTTCAATGGTGCATATAGCAAGTCAACTCGAGTCAATAGAGTCAATTCAAACAGAATGCTAGAGCAAACAAGGTGTGTATATGTGTGTGAAAAAGGTTTTAAAATATTAATACTAAAAGCATCGTTTATATTTACGGTACCTAGTGACTGAGTCTATTGCTTCGAGGAAACACACAGATATCGACTAACTTACATACATACTAACAGCTGCTCTTCTACCTTCTTTCTACTCCAACTGGTTTGGCTTTACACCCGAAGATTTATGCACTATGAGTACAAGTGTGACATATGCAAAATCCCACCTGTCAGGAACCAAGACTTAGACACATGTATGTGGATAGAACACCTCGAAAAGAAAAAGTTGATAATTTAACTCGTATTTACCGAAAGAACAGTTGTTTGCAACTCTACTCGCTCCTTTGCTGAAATATTTATAAGGCAGTCTAGATAAGATAAGCAATTCTGCAGACTGACTCTAGTAACATAGTAAGTAATGCAGCATTATTATAATATTCTGCCAATTTCTGCCCTCTCTTTGTTCAATTTGCTCAGAAATATTCCACTAGCTACATTTGTAACAGAAGCTAATTTATAGAAAACTTTAGGTCTGTCTGTCTGTCTTTCCCAACGTTCGTATGCTAACTAGAGAAAACATTGAAATTATTCAAAATTTGCAGAAATTACTTTTTGCAATGATGTAAAGCACTTCTGTTGTTCAATTATATTATTTACATAACTTGGATAACATTTGCAATAACTCTTTCATGAATCGAATTCTAAAATTCTTTTAAAACACAGTCATCTATTTGAAGGACCTAGGTAACAATATAATTGCATCGTATAATTTGTAGTTTTAGCATGTAACTTTAACATACTTATACATCGAATTTAAGTTTCAAAATGAGAAAATTCGACAACTCGGGGAAGTTACAACAAGACAACAAAAGCGGAAAAATTCGCGTATTTCCCTATTTTTTTCCATTCGTTTGGGAATGTGACGATTTGTACCAAAAACCTTTCTAGGCAGATATCTATGTGTCACAGTGGAATTACGTCACAATGTGACACTAGTGGTAGCGACGATTCTTATTCCTACTATTTTATGTTGATCCACTTCCCTTCGTCTTTCGGTACTTGTTATATTTTGTTTTGGCATAGACTATTAGTTTACATTATGCTTTTGCCTTAGTTTTTCTTGGAAGGATTAAAATAGAGAAGATGAGACAAAGTCATAGTGAAGTGAACCGTGAAGGCAGGCATCATAATATGTTTATAATCTTGACTATATATATATATATATATATAGCGAAATGTGTATAGCAATTGACAGATTGTTATGGAGGGAGCTAATGTAGCGAAAATAATAGAAGCGTTAACTGTTGCATGTGTCTATTTTAATTTCGACGTATGTAGGAATGTTAATGCATGTGGGAGGTGTAGATGCATGTTCAACGGTACTGCAATTTAATGGTTCTTCTATTTTCTCATCGTCTGAATATAGCAAATGATATTATTACAGAGATAGTAAAGCCGGAGTAATTTCTTCGTGTCATGTGCCAAATTGTGTGACATAACCATAAAATGCAGTAAAAAACGATATCGTTAAATGGCCGTGTTGGACAGGACTGAATTGCTGGCCAACCCTGCGTGTAAATGTCATGTTATCTTGCAACCTATGAAATTGTCATGAAATTAAAGTTAAATGACAAGATCCCGTCAATGTCATGCTTAAGATGAAAAAGAAAAAAAATCAAGGCAAAGCTTTATAGAGACAAAAGGGGGAAGAGACATAGTAAATAAACTGTCTGTCTGATGGATAGTGACTTTACAGTATGTTGAATTGCAAGAAATCACATTGAAGAAAATTTAGCTAATAGATGCACAAGTGTTCCTTCAGAAAATTTTGATGGCAGAAGAGATTCGGTAATTTAGAGACAACTGTTTTCTAGATTATATAGCATTGACCTATGTTCTGACTAAATGAAATGTTTAGTAGATACAGCTAAGAGGATTGCATTGCCATGCATGTAATTGTCATCCTTCCTTATTTGGTGTCAAAAGAATAACAAAGAGCTGTCCACGTCCACCTATTGTTACAGAACAAGTACAGCTACATTGTAGCAACAATATTTGAACAGCCCATCAAAGTCCATTCTTTATTTTGCTGCAATTTGGATAATTTTTAGCAGTCATAGTCACGGCATGTGATGGCAGACGACTCGGAGCAACATCTCACTAGGAGAACATGCAAAGAGAAGAAAAAATTGTATATTAATATTAAAACAGCTAGATATTTCATGGCCATAAAGGCAGAAAACAATATTTTCCTTTGCCCATACAATCATACAGTGTAATTTAATGATGAATTCAGAGAACACGAGTTTTGCATGGAGGTAAAACACTAGCAGAAAATTAACTGACTGTTATTTACGTTTAAGATCATGCTCATCTTGAAGAAAATCCTCTTTTTTCCTAAGGGATCTTGGTATTTACAGAGGAAAACAAAGGAGGGAACTAGTTTTTGCAATTAGGAAAGCTACAGTGCCTGTAAACTCACCCAGCCCATATTTGTAGCTTTTCTTCCGTCTATAAATGTCTATGGCAAATGAGTTTCTCTCTACTACTCCACAATTTAACACTTGCAATTAGCCATGGTTTTAGCTACTGAACATTTGTTCCTATATGGATTCCCTATGCCAAGTATATAATAAAAGTAATTCATTTCGTTAATGATATTTGCTTCCTTGTCCAGTTTATTCAGCTACAATACAACCGCACCTGTTTTATTTTATGGTGTATTCAAGTTGTCAGACCACAACAACGCTACATAACAATCAAAGACAATCTATGGACATGGCCAAAAATCCATAATTGAATTTCACAGCCAAACTTTTTTCGTATAATTAGAGAGGAGTTTTTAGAAAAGGCTACAAATTGTTCGAGGATTAAATATAAGAAGGTAGAAGATGCGTTAATAAAATGGGATTACTCCGACACGTGTAACAACATGAACTTCTCACAATCAGCGATATGCTAATAAGGTCTTTAGCATAGCTTTTATGGGATGTGATCAAAGATGAAACTCATCATCAGGAAGATCTTTGTTTGCTTAGTAGCTAAGAGCATCTTGTGCGCTAATCTTCATTAGAATCAGATTGAATTCGACATATGGGGAGCGGTAGTCTCTTTTTTAAGTCCAGAGTAAAAGAAAGGAGATATAGTGCATAGGGAAATGTTCTGCACATATAACACATATTTATTTGTTGAAGTTAAGTTAGAACAGTTGTTTGTAGCTCCTGAACAATGTAGAAGAAGAAGAAGAAGATGAGAATTCTATGTTATCTTTTTAGCCTTGAATCTAAAGAACAATAACTTTTATCTTTTATATAGTTCTTGTACTGTATAGCAAATGTTTGGGAAGTTATTTCTAATTTCTACCAGGTTGCTGCACAAAAACTCGATTATGTGTCTTCATCTCTGTGCTCTGTGTGGTGTGATGTGAACTGAAGTGCAAATACAATGTTTTCCAAGCTGTAATTATAGTCGAGCAACAAATAAATGTTCATCTATAGCTAGGGAACATTATTATCCTCATTACATTATTACAAGTTGGCAGTTCAACAGATAAATCCTAACTGAATAGCTCAACTGCAAATATTAATGCAAATGTAAATAGACAAGCGTAGGTACTTTTATAGATAGTCATGTAATCACTAGCATTTCATACAATATAGGAGTAGATTTTCCTTTAGAAAAAACTCTCATATGATAAATAGACTACGAGTCCGAGCCAGAAAATACTGACTTGGTTTTCCTGTAGAGCGAGAGAGGATTCTATAAAGATTCCTATGTAGTGTGTTTCCTTCCTGCGTGTGCCGGATGGTAATAAGATGTCAGAAGAAGGCACTAACTCTTACCTTAAACGCACCATCCATCCATCCCATTTCGTTTTATGTCCATTTCGCTATAGCCACTTCTCTCCTGACTATTTAGTAGGATGCATTAGTTTGGCCTGCCTTTTCGCTTAACAGCCTCTGCTCCCTGCACTTCAAGCGCTTCTCGCCTTCACTAACAATATTCACTGTGCGATTAACATCAGGCGAATAGTAATCGGGTTCAACTCAGTTCAAACCAACTTGAATGCACTCCGAATAATGAACACCAGCAATAATTCCTCCTCTTTCTCTTTCTCTCTCTCTCTCTCTATCTCTCTCGCAGCTATATACGACAATTAAACTCCTTTTAACTAACGAATGAGCTCCCGGCTACCCGC